>PISX010011818.1:0-10366 GCA_004024625.1 Mellivora capensis
AGCGGTTGCACCAGCTTGCATTCCCACCAACAGTGTAGGAGGGTTCCCCTTTCTCCACATCCTCGCCAGCATCTGTCATTTCCTGACTTGTTAATTTTAGCCATTCTGACTGGTGTGAGGTGATATCTCATTGTGGTTTTGATTTGTATTTCCCTGATGCCGAGTGATGTGGAGCACTTTTTCATGTGTCTGTTGGCCACATAGATACCAAAATTTTAGGATTGTTTTGAAAAATGGTATCTTCACTGAAACCTTATTTCCCAAGGCAATAATAATACTAGAGGTAATTTTCAGGAAGCTCCTTTCCAGTGAAGTCTTTTCTCCAGATCACCCTACCCTTCTTATCCTATATACTATAGGCTTCATTTATTTTCATTAACTCCGTGAATCACAGAGAAAGATGGGTTTACATGCCTACTTCGTACTTCCAAGTGTACAACTGGGCCTCCTTCCTTAAATTTCTCTCTCTCTCTCTCTCTCTCTCTCACACACACACTTATATATGTACATTTGCATATGCTACCTCTGTGAATACAGCATATTTATTGAAGGACACCAATGTAAAGGGAGAGATAATGTTGCATTAGAGCGAATGGCCGAAATCTGACAATGAATGCTTTTAATCTCTTGGTCACAGACGAGGGTTTCCTTAGTCATACAGCTCTTCTGTCCTATTCACTTCTATTCAAAACATTCTTTCTTTATATCCTAATAACCCCTTCCTTTAAGTCCCATGCTCCAATAAAAGCAGCATTTAAAATTATTTTCTAAACAAAGGCATTTTCCCTCCTAAGTGTAATTATCTTTCACCTGTGAAGGTAACTTTTTATTTCATTTCTCTACAGATCAAGTGCTAGTTTTCAACTGGCATCTTTTTCTTTTAGCCATAAATAAATCCCTGAAGAGTGATATAGGCACAGTATTACCAAGATTCTAAAGGGAAACCCTAGGAAGATAGCAAAGATAGTTTTCCAAGTTGGTGCATGAATTCTAAGTTGTAAAATGTATCTTTTTATTACTGGAAACTGACTGAAGTTTGAGTCAGCCAACCCAGGCAACAAGCCTAAGGATGATGACTCTTTTTCCAAGCCCTTCAGTTTGGAAGAGAGGCTAATTATTATCTGAGAAAAACAACTGTGTGTAAATGTTATTTCTGACATTTATCATTTTAACTATCAGAAAAATCAGGGTGGGAGGAAGGGGTTGTCTTAGTTTGCTCAGTCTTCTACAAAAAGTTCCCAAGACTGAGTAACTTAAACAGAAATTTATTTTCTCACTATTCTGGATCCTAGGAGTATGAGACCAAGATTCAGCAAGGCTGGCTTTGAGACCCCTTTTTCCCAGATTGCAGATGGCCATCTTCTCCTTGTGTCCTCAGAGGGCATTCCCTGTATGTGTGTGTGTGTGTGTGTGTGTGTGTGTGTGTATCTTAATCAACTCTTCTGAAGGAGTCATGCTGAATGAAGGACTGTTCTCATGACCTCACTTTAACTTAGTTACTACCGCATTAAAGACTCTATCTCTAAATATAGTTCCATTATTAAGTTCTGGGGTTAGAACTTTTGAATTTGGGGGAAAAATTCAGCACATAACAGGGGTTATAAATGTGACTGTATGTTCCTGTTCAAAATTATTCTAAGGGACATAGTCCATTGTTATTTTCCTGAATATAAGTTTGAATTAGGAGATAGCTACTTTATGACTGCCAAATAAAAAATCCAAGGGTGGGACGCCTGGGTGGCTCAGTTGGTTAAGCAGCTGCCTTCGGCTCAGGTCATGATCCCAGAGTCCTGGGATCGAGTCCCGCATCAGGCTCCTTGCTCCGCAGGGAGCCTGCTTCTCCCTCTGCCTCTGCCTGCCACTCTGTCTGCCTGTGCTCATGCTCGCTCTCTCTCTCACAAATAAATAAATAAAATCTTTAAAAAAAAATCCAAGGGTAAGGAGAGAAAGAGTTGGGTTGAGGTGGTTACGGAGGTTGCTGGTGAGGCTCGCAAGTTTCCTAGGGCACTTAATCTTTGAGAGACGTGGTAGGATTGCCCTTTCCAGTCTGACATGATTTTGTGGTTTTCTTTAATCTATGATTATGAGCAGATGTGACATATGCCCAATGCTTTACCAGCCAATGCATGACTTGTCTCTTACTCTTCCCTCTGCTGAAATGATAATTCAGGTCCTGCTAAAATGGCATGCATCACTCTGAGTCTCTGGAATCCCAGGAAACAGAGACCTTTGCTGACCTAAGATGAACACACAGGATGAGAAAGCAATGAGCTTTTGTGTTAAGCAGTGAGATTTGGGTCTGATTGTTAGTGCAGAACAACTAGTTCATCTGGATCAAGTCAATGGGAAAAACATGGAATATGGTATTTTTAATCATGGTAACCAGTCTCACAAACCTCTTAGCTAATTTCATTTAAGTATTGCAACATGAACCAAAGATTTATCTACAATATTTCACTGTATCTAAAATGCCACAATGGTAAGATACATATCAATTTAAAAGAGGTAAATGTGGAAAATGCAGTCATCTTAGAATTTGTAAGTTGTAGGATATTAATAGAGCTATCTTAGATGCTAATTTGGTGTTTCACTGTGGCTAATATATTTTTATTACTGACAGAGTTGAAAAAATCTCCATGTATATTTACATTCCAGTGAATTTTGTTTTTCCATGACTTGTCTGTTCACAGTATTTGCACACCTATCTAATGGGACCTCAGCATTCTTCATCTATGTTTTGTTGGCTATAGTTAATGTCAAGTTTAATGGGTTACACTAAGTCTTTCAGTGCTGGTACTGAGATAGGAGAACAAAGAACAGAACATGATGGCTATACACGGCTGGGGATGAGCAAGGGGGGAGGCAGCTTTTCTTTGTCCAATGTGACTTTAGTGTTACATTTGTCTATCAGTTTGTGATCTGATGATGAAAAGAACTCAGAATGTAAGTGATCCCACTAAGTTTCTTACAATATGGGGTGTAAGTAAAACTGTATTGTTTCAGCAATATGGGATGATCTTGTTACTTTGGAGATCAATGCATAAGGATATCCTTTATCTGATTGCTCAATTTCATTTAAACCAGAAATGTTAAATAAAATAAGCTTGATAATACAGAATCTAACCATTTTTTCTTTGTTTTCTCTTACTATCTTTTTCTTGCTGCTTTCTCTTTTTATTTTGCTTCGCCAATTACAGATGCCAAGTTCTACTACTCACTGAAAATGTTACTATTCCTGTGATTTGTCTTCTCCTGTGGATAGGGAAGAGATTAACTATATCTGCTACTCTATTCATTATTTTATTTACACCCTCAACAAATATTTAAATGGTCAATCAATTTTTCTGCCAAACTCAGGATGTTTTATAGTCAGTACTGATGGAATTAAGTGAAGGTTCAGCTTGTACTTTTTAATTAAATGAATGTCAGGGTTGAGAAAGCCATATGATGATGGGAAGAGGAAGCATGGGTACTTAGGAGCCTGAAAAAGTCATGTAAATCTAGGAGGCCTTTCCTTAGGCTCTTTCTACTCTATAACAAAACAATACAAAACAACAACAACAGCAGCAGCAACAAAAAACTGACATTAAATTTAGAGCAGCTGATCTAACAATGTCTTCTGAGGCATGACACGGACTATTTAAAGCAAGAACCTTACTGAAGTTCAGTAAAGCATTCATAACAGAGCTGGCTTGCCTTTGAAAGTCCTGGCATGCAGACATGGCTGGATAAACAGTTCAGGAAGGCTGCAAATATTCTGCTCATCACTCTCTGAAGAGATGTATTCCCTAACATGGTCTTGTTACCATTACAGGTCCAAACTGACCAATGTGTTTTAATGTCAAGCTGCATCAGCATGAATGTTATTGCTTCTAAAGCCAGCAACTGCTAATCATACAGCTATTAAAATAGTCTCCTCTTCCATAAGCAGCTGCTAAAATTACCTGTTATAATCCACCAAGTTCAAAATTAGTTTGCTCATGAAAGCCTAAGAATTATGCCCTGACCAATAGAGGTTTTCTTCTCTCCACATTCAGTCCCCAAATCCCCTTTTTTGTCTTTCCTTAATGTTGGTAACCCATACATTAAATGATGGAGTGCTAGGGGTCAATGAATAATACTCCAGTCTTTACCACACAGTTTGGTACTAACCAGGACCATTGGACGTGCCCACTGGAGAATACATTTGGGTCTAAGAGACAAATAAAGTTACCAAAAATTGCTGTTCGTTAGTCAGTTGGTATAGAGAGAGGGAATAAGAGACTAAACACTATAATACTGTAACACTAAAATACTAAGATTTTTTTTTTAAATCAGATCAGTTGTACCAAACTGAGAAACATCAACCAAAGGCCTTCTTGTCAATAAGTTCAAGCTTCCTCCTTGAGGAATAGTGATTAAGAGGTTGGCAGTGTTGTTCTACCTTACATCCTTTCACAGGGAAACATGAGGAATGGGGAATGGCTAACTAACAATGTTTAGATGGTTCAGGATTATAGACAGAACCTCAACGAGCTGGTGTATCATTTTCAAAATTAAATGGCAATTTATATTGGGCCCTTGCTTCCATGAATACAAAAAATAATTGTTAATCTTAATCACTGATTAGCTATTACCCTCTTATTTTTAAGAGCATCAGCATGTACTATAATTAAACTACAGCCTTTTCTAGTAAAACACATTAAATTAACTAGGTTTTTTTTTTTTTAATCACTCACCTTGGAATTCAATGTGAATGCTTTATAATATCCATTGTTTATTTTTCTGGTGCATCTTTTTTCCCCTTAAAACAAGGCTATTTGGCAATGTATCTATAGCACCAATGCTATGAATAGGTATAAGCTTCTTAATTAGGAGACTCCTTAAATTATAGGATATTCTCACAGTAAAATGACAGCTGTTTTCATTCTCTAAAAGGACACCTAAGTAATATTTACTTGTCAGCTAACCTTTTAGTATAACAGCACACTGGGAAAATGCACTGGACCATATATTGGAAATCTGGAGTTTACACTTTGATTCACCTCATTTTTCCAGGTTTCTGTTTTCTTGTCTGTGGATGAACATTTGAAGGTATATTATCTAGTGGTGCTTCTAGTACCAAAACTCTGGGAGCCCACATTTTCTATTGAAGTGGCTAACAGAATATCAACAAACGTGTAACATTTTTTAACAAAATTATTTCAGCAACTGTCAAGAGTTCTCTGGGGGAACATTTTTAAATCCCAATTAGTATTTCAAATAGGTTATTGATGTAGAAGTAAGCCAAAAAACTCTGGCAAGAATTCAGTAAGAGTCGATATAATTCTGTATTGGAGATCAATTATAATTCAATAAAAAAGTCAGCTCATAAAAACTGATATCACCAGGAAGATGAAATTATGTGCATCTCATAGCTAGCACATGTCAATTGTAGTTGCTTGATAAGTCAAGTTCTTAAAAAAAAGAAGTGTATTTAGTTATGAGTATTTATTTTAAATTCTTGAGCCAACATTAAAAAGAAAACTAAAATGATGTACAATTGACAGGCAAAGAAAAGTGAGAAAAGGACTCATAAAAATGTTCAAGTAAAACCAGAGAATGCATAAAAATAAGGGAATAAAAACAAGTAACAAAAATAAATTCAATAAATAGAAAGTAGTTACAAATATGGTAGGCATTAATCCAATTTTATAAATCACTTTAAATGTGAATAGTTTATACACACTCATTAAAGATAGATTCTCAGAGTGGATAAAAGAATAAATCAAAGAAGATGTAACAGAAATCCACCTTAAGTGTAAAGACATAGAATAAAAGTAAAAGGTTGTAGAAAGGTGTATTAAGCTAACATTAACTAAAAGTACCATTATTAATTTTAGAAAAAGCAGCCTTCAGAATTAGGAAGAAGGATACAGTGTTCTTTTATCCAAGAAGACACAATAATCCTTCACATGTATGTACCTAACAAGAGAACACGGAAATCAGGAAACATCTGATAGAAATGCAAAGACAAAGAGACAAAACCACTATGAGGTATACCTATAGAACCATTAGAATGGCTAAAATTACAAAAAAAAAAAGTATTATCATTTGAAGATGCCTAGCAACTGAAACTCTCAACATGTGCTGATGTGAAGATCAAACAGTAATGCCATCTTAGTAAAGAGTTTGGTAGTATCCTATAATATTTAACATACAGTTATTTTACCACCCAGACATCCCATTTTTAGTTATATATTCAAGAACTAAAACTTGTGTTCTATTAACTAACCAGATTTTCAGTATTTCAGTATTGTTGAGTTCATTCTCCCTCCCCTATTCCAATAGTCTTGCATAAAGTCTGCCTTAATACTTTTATCAAGGGTTCAGTGAAAGTTCTCCTGAACAGGCTTATAATGTGCCAAGCTGTTAGCCATTTATGGCTATTATTCTGCTCAATCCTCAAGATCGGTGTTATCATTCCCAATTACAGGTGAGAATATTAAAACTATGAGGTAAATTAACTTTCCATGAGTCATATGGTTTTTAAATGGGAGCATCTAGGAGAGTTACTCTTAATCACTATATCACATATATTCTGACAAAATAAGACGGTCTTTCTCTAGTGTATACCAAATGCTGCTTTCAAAAATACCCTTTTCGGGGGCGCCTGGGTAGCTCAGTGGGTTAATCCTCTGCCTTTGGCTCAGGTCATGATCTCAGGGTCCTGGGATCGAGCCCCACATTGGGCTCTCTGCTCAGCAAGGAGCCTGCTTCCCTCTCTCCCCTGCTTGCCTCTCTGTCTACTTGTGATCTCTATCTCTGTCAAATAAATAAACAAAATCTTTTTTTTTAATAAAATAATGAAAATAAAATTACCCTTTCCTTGGAATCATCATTCGGTTTAGCTTGTATGTGGCTCTCATATTCAGGTAAGAAACTAAAAGAACCACACACTTTAAAAGAGCCAAAACATGGAAGCTAGGGAATGCATCTCTTTAGCTGATAAATGAATGGATAAGGAAATGTGTATAACACACACACACACACACACACACACACAATTACACAGCCATAAAAATGTGATGTGCCATTTGTGACTGCATGGATGGACTAAGAGGGTATTATCCTAAGTAAAGTAACTCAGAAGAAGAAATACAACATGATTTCACTCATATGTGGAATCTGAAAAAAATAAACGAATAAACAAAAAGCAGAATCAGACCTATAAACACCAAAAACAAACTGATGGTTGCCAGAGGTAGGGGGATAAGCAAAACTCTGAAGGGGAGTAGAAGAGACAAGCTTCCAGGTATGGAATGAGTAACGCATGGGAATGAAAGTCACAGTATAGAGAATATAGCCAATGACATCATAATAGCGTTGTAAGTTGACAGACGGTAACTATCTTTGTGGTGAACATAACATATAAAGAGTTTGAATCATGATGCTATACAACAGAAACTAGTATAACATTATTTATCAACTATATTCAAATGTAAAAAATATAATTAATAAATAGCAGCACCTCCATAGCTTCTTCCAGTAGAAGAAAATTAAGTTTGGGAACTAGTCTAATTCAGCCCTGTTTTATTATCTACTAGCTCTTCTCCTACACAAGGAAATAGTTCAGAGTATTAGAGTCTTCAGTGTGTATAAAGAATATTTCATTATTTATGTAAAATTTTCAGCGTGTAAAACTGAAAATGCCAAAAGCAACTTAAGATGTCTGTTGAAAATTAGGCAGGAGAAAAGGTTCAAGATTAATATGCCAATTAAAGCCAAGCTCCAAGCATATCATTTCTAAGACAGCTTAGAGAACATCATGGAAAGTTTTGGTCAATATTTTGACAGTTTGCTCAGTAATAAGGTAATCCCTGTAATTAAAAAAAATGACACCAAGAGAAGCTTATGTATCTAATGAGATATATGCTATAATACATTTTGAGTTTGTAAGATATCCTTAAGGGAAAGGTCATTGCTTTTTTAGAGATTTAAATATCATTTATTAAAATAGTAACAATAAAATAGTTAATGTAACTTTCAAAATATTCTTAACTTTATAAACATACTTTGTTAACATCAATAATTATATATTTCAAAATATAAACTAGTTACATTGCAAAAAAGTCACAGGGGAACATTTCATCACATGGGTGTATACAGTCAGTGAAGACATACTTAGAAGGGATAACATTATTTCTTATCACAAATATTTTTTCACTAGAACCCACAGCTATTCTTAGAGTTGACTTGATTATAAGCAACTCAGATACCTAAAGAATTGTTGAGAATTTTTGAAAAAATCCCAAAATCAGAATCTAAAGTCAGGGTCATTGAAATACATAAAATACTCATCAGCAGGAAACATCTTTCCTCCTTCTCTCTCTCCCTCTCCTCACCTACCTCCCTCTTCCTTTTTACTTTGCTTCTTCTTTTTTTCTTTTCTTTAATTTTTATTTTTTTTCTTTTCAGTGTTCCAGAATTCATTGTTTATGTACCATCTACTTTGCATCTTTTTAATGTAAATGTGATCTTTTTTGTAGTGTACATGACGTAGTCAAATAAAGTTATTGCCCAGAAGTTCAGGATCCCTATCTAATTCATCTTATTAAGTGTGCTAGGTATTAGAATTATGCTTGTTGAATTTTTCTCTTCTTAATCAGATTCACCAAAGTATTCTGAATTAATGTGAAAAAGGAGAGGTTATTAGTTTTTTCATCTGAGCTGAACAAATAAAAATGGCCAACTTCATAGGAAATTAACATTCAGGATTCTAGGCTAATGCCTCTCTGGGACCCTAAATAAAAAGAAATGAATCCCAAAATCTGGAGGGGAAATAATTTCTCTCAGTTTCTGAATCAAAGTGGAAAAAAACTATCCATCTGCAGAGACTAACATCACCTTTTTTCATGCTGCACACAGAGAATTTTCCCATGGCTTTCAGTCTCTGTAAATTCTTGTCAGGTATCTTTTAGAAAAGAAATTGATTTGACACCTTTTAGAAAGCAACTAAACAGAATCATACGTTTGTATACGGATCACAAAGAATCTTAACCTTTTCTTGATAAAAGCCAAAAGTTAAAAAAAAAAGTTGTAACATTTTTAAGTTTATAATTAATGTTTCTAAAAACATTTATGCATTACTTAACATATTCAAAATGTTAACTTAGATGCTGCAAGGGTGTTTAAAAAACATGACAGATCTTCAGCTTCAAAAAGCTTAGGTTTAGGATGGGAAGCAAGAGAGGTAAATAAATGTTATGTGATATTACAAGAATTGATAAATAAAGCACTGTAGCTGTTTAAAGAAGGGGATAGTGTATCTGGTAAAAGCAATCATAGAGGGCTCCATGAGGTGCTAACATCTGAGCCAGTCATTGATGGATAGAGTTTGGAACAGAGATGGAAGGAAAGGTGATTTCAAGGCAAGAGCATGAACAGGTTTGTGTTGAGAAGACTTTTTTGACTCAGGAAAGAGTGACTGGTTGACAAAAGTTATCAGTCATGGGATGGAACAGGAGTGCTGGTACACACCATATGCCAAATCTGGAAGAAAAATCAACTCTTACAGAAAATAGATTAGGGAGAAATTATTGGAGAGAAGAATGGAGTTGGACAAATATTTTTTTTAATTTCTTTTCAGCGTAACAGTATTCATTGTTTTTGCACCACACCCAGTGCTCCATGCAATATGTGCCCTCCTTAATACCCACCACCTGGCTCCCCTAACCTCCCACCCCCCACCCCTTCAAGACCCATCAGGTTGTTTTTCAGAGTCCATAGTCTCTCATGGTTCATCTCCCCTTCCAATTTCCCTCAACTCCCTTCTCCTCTCCATCTCCCCACATCCTCCATTTTATTTGTTATGCTCCACAAATAACTGAAACCATATGATAATTGATTCTTCCTGCTTGGCTTATTCACTCAGCATAATCTCTTCCAGTCCCATCCATGTTGATACAAAAGTTGGGTATTCATCCTTTCTGATGGAGGCATAATACTCCATAGTGTATATGGACCACATCTTCCTTATCCATTCATCCGTTGAAGGGCATCTTGGTTCTTTCCACAGTTGGTGACCGTGGCCATTGCTGCTATAAACATTGGGGTACAGATGGCCCTTCTTTTCACCACATCTGTATCTTTGGGGTAAATACCCAGTAGTGCAATTGCAGGGCCATAGGGAGACACATAGACCAGTGGAACAGAGTAGAGAGCCCAGATATGGACCCTCAACTCTATGGTCAAATAATCTTCAACAAAGCAGGAAAAAATATACAGTGGAAAAAAAGAGAGTCTCTTCAATAAATGGTGCTGGGAAAATTGGACAGCTATAAGTAGAAGAATGAAACTCGACCATTCTCTTACACCGTACACAAAGATAAACTTGAAATGGATAAAA
>PISX010011818.1:10466-48947 GCA_004024625.1 Mellivora capensis
AGACAGGAATCCATCAGAATCCTAGAGGAGAACATAGGCAGTAACCTCTTCGATATCAGCCACAGCAACTTCTTTCAAGATATGTCTCCAAAGGCAAAGGAAACAAAAGCAAAAATGAACTTTTGGGACTTCATCAAGATCAAAAGCTTCTGCACAGCAAAGGAAACAGTCAACAAAACAAAGAGGCAACCCACGGAATAGGAGAAGATATTTGCAAATGACAGTACAGACAAAAGGTTGATATCCAGGATCTATAGAGAACTTCTCAAACTCAACACATACAAAACAGATAATCATGTCAAAAAATGGGCAGAAGATATGAACAGACACTTCTCCAATGAAGACATACAAATGGCTACCAGACACATGAAAAAAAGTTCATCATCACTAGCCATTAGGGAGATTCAAATTAAAACCACATTGAGATACCACCTCACACCAGTTAGAATGGCCAAAATTAGCAAGACAGGAAACAACGTGTGTTGGAGAGGATGTGGAGAAAGGGGAACCCTCTTACACTGTTGGTGGGAATGCAAGTTGGTGTAGCCACTTTGGAGAACAGTGTGGAGATTCCTCAAGAAATTAAAAATAGAGCTTCCCTAGGACAAATATTATTTTGATGATCATGTTCAGAAATGCATATTAAGGCCTTTAATGAGCTACTAAATGTATCTTGATAACATCAACTCCCACCACCACAGTCTTATTAAAGTTCCAGTTCAACAAACTGGTTTTTCTTTTGTTTATTTGTTCATTTGTTTGGAGCATATATATCCCATCAGGCATTGGCCTTTCCAAACGCTGCCTGTCTCAGTTAGTTGTTCCTGCTTAATAAGACCAACCCAAACTTTGCAGCATAAAATAGCAATAATATATTCTTACAGATCACTAGTCTAAGCATTGGCTGGAGATCTGCTGACCTGAGTTTGGTTCAATCATACATCCACAGGTGGGCTGGGGTCTGGCCTACGCTGGTCAAATTTAGCTGTGACAGCTCTGTTCAGCTATCAATAAGCTAAAATAGAGAAGTGCTACAAGAAATAGATCATTACTTTAGCATCCACTTCATTGTTTTTTTTTCCACAAATATGGAATTTTGGAATAAAACCTGCCTGAATAAAAGATGCATTCAAGCTCTACAGAGAAATAATAGATATTGTACAAATCTAAAAGCATTTACTTCTCATTTCATCCAAGAAACTGTTATTTACTTTTCAAAGTACCTATAACTCAGTGGCATGGATATACTGGAAATTCAGAAGCAGATTAAAGATACAGCATTGAAAATCTGTGTCAATAAATTTATGGGATGTTTTAAGAGAGGGAAAGCTCTTTGTCAGCAAAAATAATGGACAAATACATTGTAGAACTCCCTCAGGTTTTAGCATACATGACTTTTTTTTATTATGTTCAATTAACCAACATATAACACATATGACTTTTTAATGGAAAAATTACAGACCACTAAACAAGGAGAAATAATACCAGTTCATGCCCTCAGTGGTGTGCTGAACTTTCAAGACACACTGGTGTGGTTATTGATTCCACACCTACAATCCCACAGGGGGAAAAGCTACAGAACCAGGTTTGTCAACAACTGCTAGCATAGTCTCTATCCTATTGGGATGTGTTACCAATATCAGGATGAATTCAGCAGTGGGTATGATTTTATCTAGCACAGTCCATAGGAGGACAACTGTGGGACATACCAAGGTCGATAAACAGGTGTGGGTGTAGAGAAGAGTACAGAGCTACTCTTTGGGTTTCCCACTCCCTCTTTACAGACCCCATTCTCTATTTGCTTTGGATTTCATTACTAATTTTTGCTATTTAGTGCTCGCTTCGGCAGCACATATAATAATTTTTGCTATTTAGTTTCAAATAGGGTTTCAAATATAACTTGTAAAATTTGTTCTCTCTAGCTGCAGACAGACCCCTTTCACAATGGACTATTTGTAGTCACTCAACTTTTGTCTCTAATGTTTTTTTCTTCCCATGTAATTTCTGGCCACTTCCCCAGTGTAACATCTACATAAATACTCATGTGGCTGTATTACTAGGTAAGACCTACAAAGCTACAGAAGTACATTTAAAGTGGCCCACTGTATCAGGACATCTAGGGCTTACTTCAAATGCACCAGATTCTCAATAAAGCTCATTCTCCCTCTCTACTTTTTAACTTAGGTATACCTGTATTGATGATATGACTGTCTTCTATAGCAAGAAAGCCATAAATACTTGAAATAATCATTGTTTTTTTTTTCTTTTATCCCTTGAACCAAAATATTGTGAGAGGTATTGAAACTACCCCTAGAATTGTTCTTTGTCCTTCTCCTCCTTCCTGTTCTCACTACCCTCACCCTATGAAGGCTGTCTTGATACTTCTTCCTAAGCAACATAAGAGTCCTCCAATAAATCTCTTTGTTTACAGTTCCTGCACTCCTGATAACATCCTGACACCAGAGCAATCTTTTAAAACTAATCTAATTATGTCTTTTACTTCCCCAAAAACCTTCAATGGTTCTTCATAACATACCCAATTATTTTTAAAACATTTTCTTACTGAAACACTATTTATTCAAAAATAAAATAAAATAAAAAGCCTGAGCTACTCCATTTGAAGTAGGACTGAAAGTGTCTTAATTGATAATTCTCCCACTTCAACAAAGGTAATCTTTTTTTTTTAAGATTTTATTTATTTATTTGAGAGAGAGGCAGTAAGAGAGAACATGAGTGAGGAGAAGGTCAGAGGGAGAAGCAGACTCCCCGTGGAACTGGGAGCCCGATGTGGGACTCGATCCCGGGACCCCGGGATCATGACCTGAGCCGAAGGCAGTCGTCCAACCAACTGAGCCACCCAGGCGTCCCCAACAAAGGTAATTTCTTAAGTACCACTGCAGAATCCTCTGTGTCTAAAAAGATTAATTTGAGCTACAGAATAAGAGAGACTTACTTTGGCAATGTGGTCACACTTTTCCTTTCAAATATTATTTTTCAGTATTTCATTTAATGGATCCTCTATTGTGTTGGAACAGATATTATCATCAAAAGTTCTCTCTCATTTCTGTCCTCATTGCCTTGTCTAATGCCCATAGTACCCATAGTACACCATAGTTGTGTCATAGTTCACTGGGCTTACCAAAAATCTTCAAATGTGTGCCATAAAAGATTGATGCACAAAATTAATTTTTTCTCAAATGAGGACAAGTGCTTTTCAACTAAGTCTGTTAGATGGAACATCTGGTGCTATTGAATATAGAAAGCTGAAGAGAGAAGTAAAGAAATGGCATCAACATAAGACGACATATGTACTAGATAATGCCAAAACAATTCCATAGAAGACCATATTGAGGATAACAGAAAGTTCTCTTCAGTCATGCCAAAGTGCTAAAGGGTGATTCATGGATGCTAAGTCTGTGGATTAGTCTAAACCCTCCTATTATAACACTAAAAATTTTGAATTTGAGAATGTCATGAACATGATAAATTGGACATAATTGCTTTAATTGTGTTCTCTCTCTGCATTGTCTTTTGTCTATGTATATCCTTTTTGTCCTCATACTTTGAAACACATTTCAAATGCCATCTTCTATCCGTGAAGTTTCCCCCCAAGTACCCCAGCAAAATGTGGACTTTCTTTTCTTTAGAATTCTATTCTCTTTGGGGTGCCTGGGTGGCTCAGTGGGTTAAGGCCTCTGCCTTCGGCTCAGGTCATGATCCTAGGGTCCTGGGATCGAGCCCCATATCGGGCTCTCTGCTCAGCAGGGAGTCTGCTTCCCCCCCCCCTCTGCCTGCCTCTCTGCCTGCTTGTGATCTCTGTCAAATAAATAAATAAAATATTTTAAAAAAAGAATTCTATTCTCTTTAATTTGTTTAAAAGGACCCCAATCTAGATTGGGGGAAGACCACTGTCTAAGAGTAAAAACGCTAAGTTTAATTTGTCAGTGATCAAAGAGAGTCAAAGAAAGGTGAGGTATTCTCCAGGGAACCATTCTGTACTGGAATGGACTATGCATGGGGGCAAGAAGGTCAATGGTATGAATCTCGTCTATCATAATATATATCCAAGGACACAACTTATCCCTATGTCTCCAACACCATTCAAGGAATGACCTGTCTTAGACCTAAGATTTGTTATGATAGCTGAGTGACAGTGACAATATATAGCTACTCTTGTTTTGAACATATGCCTACAGCATAAATATGTGATTATAATTTGACACCCATTTACATAGTTACATGTGTTTTTGTATGAATAGAGACACATATGTTCCCACACATGCACACACACCCAGAGGAGAGAGAGAGAATGTATGCTGAACTTAGCTAATACCTACCCCTGAGAGCCTACCATTAAAACTTCAAGAATTGCACAAGTCAGTAGATATGTTGGTAATTTCAAACCTGTCCTGATTAAAGGAATTTACACATAGAATTCAGCAAATTCTTTTTTTAAAACACTATTATTTATTTGACAGAGATCACAAGTAGGCAGAGAGGCAGGCAGAGAGGGAAAGGAGGAAGCAGGCTCCCCACGGAGCAGAGAGCCTGATAGAATTCAGCAAATTCTACAAATAACTTCTCTCCTCCCTCAATCCCTCCAAAAGTCAATTGTTAAAGATTTATTAGGACACCACTCCTAAGATAAACATCCTAAATTTTTATCTGCTAGATCATTTGTGAGGACAATAAAATAACTGACCTTCTGGGACCTGCAAAGCGGAGACCATGACACTCACGTATGAAGAGCTTAATAAAGTAGTATGATAATGACATCTATCTCTCATTGATTACGCCTATATGCCAGGCACTCAAACATATTCCCTTTTAACCATCACATCATCACCTACACAGCAGTCAGATGTTACAGTACCTCCATTTTACATATAAGAGATATAAGGAGTTAAAACAATGGGCTAGAGTATACATCTTGTCCCAGTGATGGTTCATGCCTGCCCTATCAACAGACCTCCATCTTTGACAATTCTGGCTTTTTTATTTATATATATATATATATATTTTTTTTTAATTTCTTTTCAGCGTAACAGAGTTCATAGTTTTACACCACACCCAGTGTTCCATGCAATGCGTGCCCTCCACAATACCCACCACCTGGCTCCCCCAACCTCTGGCTTTCTTTTACTACAAGAGTAAGTGAATAAACTCAATAGTAAGCAATACTGAATATAATTTAATCATTTATCTAATATTTGGTCAACATTTTGTTTCATGAAATGTTTCTAGATTAAGAATATCATTTATCCTTTGTGGTTCTCATTTTCTTCATCCATGTGTAAGATGGCACTTTTAGTTTTTAAGCAGTATGTTTTTTTAACTGTATATGTCAATACCAGCAAGATACTACTTACAGAAACATGAGACCTTAAGATTTTATTTTATTTTAGCTATAAAACTTGCTGGTTAAGAGGATAAATTTTGAAGTGAGATAACCTTGGATTTGTAATCTATCTATGCTCATTTCTAGCTATATAGCTAATAGGCAGCTCCAAAGATCTTCACTTATTTAAATCTAACAAGCAATAATAATCCTAACACCTCAATGATACCTGGCACAAGGTAAATGGCAGTTATTATCTTGATTAGTTTGGTGACTTAGAGAAGCACATTATTTTTTCCCAGCAGTATAATGGAAGATAATAGTATCTCACTTAAGTGTTATCCTCATTATATATTTCCTATGTGTTTTCAGAAAGATAACTCTATCACTTAAGTATTATTCTCATTGTATCCTTCCTGTTTCTTCAGCAATGTTGCATGGGGAAAAAGCTACAATTTTTTAATGTTTTGAACACTGTCAGCCAAAAAAAGGCACTAACGTATTGGCATACAGAAATGTTGACATGTCATAAATATATTTAAATAATACCTCAAAAACAAGGATGTTTTCAGTCTTTTCTGAGTACTTGATTGCCTCAGTTAAATGGGTTTGAACTGAAATGACTTTACTGCAACTAGAAAATGATTAACTACAATTATCTCAAAATATACCGCATATGTTGGATGCTCTCAGTTATTCTGTTTTTCCTCATTACAATTTAATTGCTTTGGAACATAAAGCCTTATTTTAAATGCATAAAATGCATAACTAAATATATACCTCAAAGAGAAGGCTAAGAAGGTATATTTTCTATATTTGAGACCGGTACCTCACTGATCTCAACAGGCCAGAAATACCTTATAAGGCCTTACTCTACTCAGTTTTCTCTTTAAATGAATACATGAACGTAAGAGAGGATTGGAAAAATTGTCACAGAAAAGCTCCCAATAACTCTCTTTATTTAGACACCCATTAAAAAACTGAAAAATGGTTTCATCATGAGGCTGCAGTCTGAGCAAAAGTATGATGAGAGAAATAATTGGGTGAATATTCTTGGGTACCACATGGTCTACAAAACAGTAAAGACCAGTTAGCTGGAAAGAGATACTGGATCATGAGGTTCTTTTCTTAGACTCACACTCTCTAAACTTCTCTAAAATCAGGAGTAGATTGTCCAGGTACCTCCAGTCAAGAACATCACAGTCAATAGAGCCTAGAGAACAGATTTTTCAATCATATGGATTTTGGTTGACATTAGGTCTGTTAATCACCAGCTTTGTAATCTTGGGAAAACTGCCTTAATGCTCTCAGCTTCAAGATTTCCTCTATAATGTGGATATAAACACTGGAGCTTACCTCATAAAGTACTTAAGAAGACAAAATAAGATAATAGAGAGTATACAGCAAAATGTTTGGCAGATAGGGGCGCCTGGGTGGCTCAGTGGGTTAAAGCCTCTGCCTTCGGCTCAGGTCATGATCCCAGGGTCCTGGGATCCAGCCCCGCGTCGGGCTCTCTGCTCAGCGGGGAGCCTGCTTCCTCCTCTCTCTCTGCCTACTTGTGATTTCTGTCTTTCAAATAAATAAAATCTTTAAAAAAATGTTTGGCAGATAAATGGACTCATAAGTAATTATTATTATTTTTAAAATATTTTCTCTCCATACACTACAAGTCAGTTTTGACACATACAATTTTTAGGAAATAAACATCCCTGGGAAGGCTCAATATTAAAGCTTTTACCATGTAATACCTTAGCAAAACATCAGCCAAAGTTGTGGCAGCTGAGATTGTGCAAACTGTGCATCCAAGAGACACCTAGCAAACAGTGGCAGTGAAGGCAGACTGGGTACTGCCAAGAATGAGAAGTTCCAAAGACCACCTTGGCACATTTCACAATTTGTTTGAGGCAAGCCTTGGTAATGCCACTAAAATTATCTTCACTTATTATCTATGGCCCACTATAAATGCATCCAATCTGAAGGTCTTAATCTTGGACTATCTGCAGAATCCAAGCACCTGCTACATCCCTCAGCTCCCGCCCAAAACAAGAAGATGATACTCTCATCTGCACAGATATAAGCCTGTGCAAAGGGCAGAGGGAGTGCATGGAGGGCCAGTGAACACCCCTCCATTTGTAAATATTCCATAAATATTTGCAGAAAAGAGAGGAATTTTAATATGTTATCTGATGCACTGTTAGAACAGAAACCCAAGTGAATTACTCACCAATGTATTGTTAAAGTATATTTAAATAAATGTATTATGTAAATATAAAACATTAAAATCAAATTAACGACAACTTATAGAAAACCAAGTGTCTCTAAGTCATGGAACTTTACTAAACCTCCAAGTAAATCAAGTTTTTGCTCATTTTCACTTAGAAAATAAATAGAACTTGCACATCAGCATTAGCAACATATTTGTGGATATGTCTCCTTAAAGAAAGGAAAACAAATTATTTGGACTATGCCAAAATAAAAAGGTTTTGTATAGCAAAAGAAATCAACAAAACAAAAAGGTACCCTAGTGAACGGGAGATGGTATTTGTAAATGGTATATATAACAAGGGCTTAATGTGTGAAAAGTATAAAGAACTAGAACTCAACCCCCCCCCCCGCAAATAATCTAATTTAAAAAATGAACAGAGGGCCTGAATAAACATTTTTTCAAAGAAGACAAACAAATGGCTAACAAGCAGGTGAAAAGATGCTCAACATCGCTCATCATCAGGGAAATGCAAATCAAAACCACAAGGAGAGCACGTATCACATGGATCACTGGGTGTGAGGCATAAATAATGAATCTTGGAAAGACTGAAAAAAAAAATCAAATAAATAAATAAATAAATCTTAATTTCAAAAATAAAAACAAAAAACCACAATAAGATATGAAGTCACACCTGTCGAAATGGTTAAAATAAAAAACACCAGAAACAACAGGTGGGTGTTGATGAGGATGTGAAAAAAAGGAATCCTGTGCACGGTTAGTAGAAATGTAAATTAGTGCATCCACTGTGGAAAACAGTAGGGAGATTCCTCAAAAAATAAAAAATAAAAATACCATATGATCCAGTAATTCTTCTACAGGGTATTTACTAAAAGAAAACAAAAACACTGATTCAAAAAGAAATGAACCGCTAATTTTATTGAAGAATTATTTACAAAAGCCAAGATACGGACACAATGTTAAGTGTCCATTGATGGTTGAATGGATAAAAAGATGTGGTAAATATACACAATGGAATATTATTCAGCCATAAAAAAGAATGAGGGGGTGCCTGAGTGACTCAGGGTCATGATTTCAAGCCCTGTATTGGGTTCCACACTGGGTTGCATGCAGTCTACTTAAAGAATGAGATCCTGCCATTTGCAACAATATGGATGGACCTACAGTATATTATGCTAAGTGAAATAAATCAGCCAGAAAAAAACAAATACCACATGATTTCATTTTTATATGGAATCTAAAAAATAAAACAAATGAACAAAGAAAAAAATAACCTCTTTAAATACAGAAAACAAACTGGTGGTTGTCAGAGGGTAGATGGATGGGGCAATGGGCAAAACAGATAAAAGGGACTAAGGAATAAAGTTTCAGTTATAAAATAAGTTATGGAATTGAAAATTACAGCATAGGGAATACAGTCACTAATATTGTAATACTGTTCTATGATGACAGATGGCAACTACAACTTACTGTGGTATACAATTGTCCAATCAATAAGTCATATACCTGAAACAAATGTAACATGTCAATTATACTTTGATATGATACTTCTGTAATCAAGAAAAAATAACTAAAAGTACTGTGGAACACTGCAAGGCTTACAATGTACAGAAAATAAAATAGTTCTAGCTCACTACAAGCAACTCTGAAAGAATGGAGCATTTGCATACATTCATTAGTTAAGCACTAGACATAAACCCATTATCAGAATTCATACTGAATAAAATAAAAATATACCCATTTTAGAATTCTTCCTGTTGCAAGTTCCGGTCTTAATGAACTGTTGCTCAGACTCAGTCTCAGCCAGCTATACCCAACCTTAGCTACCTTGAGAATCTTAGTTACTTGAGAATCTTTCCAAAATTTATCCAACCTCAGAGATCTTGATTTAATATTGTGTGAGGGGGTATCTAGGTATAGTTCATACTTTTTGAAATGATTTACAAAATAAAATTTGAAGCGGAGTACAAAGAAATCCCATACACCCTTCATCCAGAGATCTCATTCAAGTTTTGCCAATAATCCCATAATATACTTTGAAGCAAAATGATCCATACCAGGATGATGTTTTACACTTGGATGCCACAGCTTTTTCTACCTTAAGTCTGTACGAATTTCACAGTTCTTCCACCTTACTAATTTTTATATTTAATATATGCCAGTTATTTTGTAAAATAGCCTTCCAGTTAAATTTGTTTAATGTTTCCTCATGACCAGATTCAAGCTATGCATTTTTGGCAGAAAAAAATCACCAAAATGATATTATCTTCTTCCTGTATCCCATCAGGAGATGTGTAACATCAATATGTCCCACCTCTGGTGAAAATCCTCACCAGTTGTTGGAGGTCTTGGTTATAGTCTGCTCAAATTACTCTCCTCTAAAGCTGCTCTTTCTCCATTGTATTTACAAGTGTTTTATAAGATTTTTAGAGACTACATAAATATTTTGTTGGTCATTAAGCTTTCATCCACATTTAATATCCATTCATGTTCTTTGTTGACCAAGTTTTTACTGCAGTTGTTTCTAAATTATAATCTTCCAATTCTACCATTTCTTCTACATTTATTATTTGGCATTCTGTAAATAAAAGCTTTCTTCTACTCCACATTGATGTGCTCACTAATTTCATTGGCGCCTCCTAGATTTATCTTTTTTGTTCTTTTTAAAATTTTATTTAAATTTAGTTAACACATACTGTATTATTCGTTTCAGGGGAAGAATTTAGTGACATTGGTTGCATATAGCACCCAGCGCTCACTACATCAAGTGCCCTCCTTAATGCCCCATCATCTGATTACCCCATCCCTCCACCTACCTCCCCTCCAGCAACGTCTTTTATTCAGTGGGATATAATTCAATATGACCTATTACAATCAACATTTATTTAGACGCCCAAATTGTCCTAGATTTTGCAGTAGGAGCCTCTTCAAGCCAACATGTGTTTTTTCTATCATAGCAAGTGGCCAAAGATAGAATAGACAATACACACTTTGTACTTTTTAATTTCTGTATCTAGGTCTCTACACAGATATATAAAACCATGAGTTCATACCTATATTATTAATTTCTATCAAATTTTACAATGTCCATTTTAACTTTCTCCCACTTCCTATCTGTCATTTCTTTCTCTAACAGTGAGAAGCTTAGCTACAGTATCCTTGATATACACACTTTGTCTTAATTTCCCTGTAACAAATCTCCACAGCTTCTAAGGCTGCTCTCCTCATTCAGGTTTTCCTAATGGCCTTTGGACTGAAAGAAGTACAGAAGACACATACAGGGGAGGAAAAAAGGGAGATATTAACATTTTTAAACCTCCTCAGCTAAAACTAATAAACAGCTTTGCAATAATTAGTACTGCTTTTTTTTTTTTTTTAAACAACCAACTCTGCCTGCATTTGCCTAAGAGGATTATCTTCTCAGATTTACATAGAGGAATGAGACCAAATTTCAGTAACTTTTACCTGTTGTCATTATCTCCTTGGTGTCTCACTATAGTTTTCAAGACCAATATGAAAGGGTTGAGAACCCTTCTTTCTGCTAGCAGGCATGCCCATCTAAAAATAACCAGATCAGTATTCCACAAATGCAGAAAAAAAATTTTGCTTTCTGTATTTGAGCAAATCCATATGCCAATGAATACACCTCAAATGAGCCATATCCCATTCACTGAGAAGTAGCTCCTATCTCTAAATGCTGGTGAGGAACTTGTATCCCCCCTAATATGGTTCCCAATCACATTATTTCTTATTTTTTTGTAGATAAACGGGATATAATTTATTTTTCTGCTGGAGAATATAAGGAACAAATTGTGGTTTCCATATACTCAAAGACCATTTATTTTCCATGTTATTACTCTTAAAAAAAACTGAAAGATGAGACTTGAATTTTTGAGTCCATAAAGAATACACTGGATCTGAAAAGTGTTCTCATTTTCCCCCCACCAAACACATAAATCCTGAAAGACCCTGCCATAATACTGAGACAGTATATCTCTAAAGAAACCTAATTCTGGTAGAAAGAAGAACGTCTATAGGATATTTCAATATAGTAAAAATCAGTGTAGAGTTGAACACTAAACTACATTTTGCTTATCACAATCTGCAAGGGGAATGGGAGCAATGATTTACATTTGCAGCTAAAAACGTTTCCAGAGTTATGTCAATGGAGTACCTGTGCTATTACGGTAGGTGTTTTGAGCACTGAGAGTTAGTCAGCACTGTGCAATGGCACTGCCCAGCAGATGCTGAGGGCGCTCTTAGGGTACTGTTTTCTTCTACTATTCCAGCCCAGCTAGAGTACATTTGACTCGGTTCATTTTCCAGGAATGTTATCTGCTTACCTAGTCTTACATCTGACTGAATGGCCCGTCTGTAGTTAAAGGCTTCCATGATTCTGTGCCCTATAAAGTTTCCCTTGACTGTCCCAACACTTCTTCCAGTGTAAATAGACTCATTCTTACCTTTAAATCTTTCTCTTTTGTCTCAATAATTTCATTTATAGACCATTTTAGATAGTTTATTGAAAGTTGGCAGCCATTTCTTATTTTTAGCACTCACAAAATAGAGCACACTGTTGAACAAGGCAAAAGATAAATGGCTAATTCAGTACAAATGCTGACATGACAATCATTTCTATCATGTGTTGGCTTCATTGTATTCATCTCTGAGTTAGTTAAAAACAAAGATACATGGCACTGTTGTAATTTCTTTAGTGTTTTAAACCAGGTAGATGATGGTAAGTCAAAAAGTTTGAAAAGAATGATAACAAAGAGTTTCAGTCCAATAATTTTCAAAAGAGAAGTGTTAGATAACATTAAACTTCACTTTAGGATTTCAACTTCACCACCATTGCTATGCATTAAGCAGCTTCAGCTATCCCCGATAACGTGAACCTACATTCGAGAAGGCAAAGGAACAAACACATTGCCCCAGCAAAGGAATTTGAAAATTATATCATGTAAAGGTTAAATCTTTCGCCTGGTAACTTTTCCTGAAATTTACCTAGTACAGAAAATGTAGGATGCTCCAATAATCCTTGTCTATGAAACCTTCATCAAATGATAAAAAGTGCTAATTTCTTCTTTTTCTGATTGAACATGGAATTCTCTCTTCACTCATTTCCTCTGGTCCCTCATTTGCCCATAATATAAATATAGCACTATCTTTGGGTAGCTCTTCCAATATTTACAGAGAGGGAAAGAGAGGACCTCAGTCCCTGTAATTTGGACCTATGCCTAGGGATCAGTTTACTTCATGCAAAATGTTTATAACAGATACATACCACCCCTGGGCAACAGTGTCAGTACATAGAGTAACTCTGACACTAGCGAGAGGTTCAGTGCTCTAAGTAGGAATGTGGGCTATAGCATTTAAATCTCTTCTGGTGAGTATTCCATTGGAACTTACACACACATACATATACCCACTGGATGCTTCTAAACAAAAGGAACAAGTTGCATAAATATAGAAAATATATAAATTTATAGTATACATAAATACACATATTTTTCACAGATTAATGTATACATGTAAAAACCACATGACATAAATCTTGATGGTGATTTTTTTGTTATGTGATGCCAAAACAAAAGCAACAGAAGCAAAAATAAGTAAGTGGGAGTACATTAGACTAAATAGCTTCTGCACACCATAGGAAACCATCAACAAAATGAAAAGGCAACCTACTGAACAGGAAAAAATAATTACAAATCATGTATCTTATAAGAGACTGATATCCAAAATATATGAGAAAAAAATCCAATTAAAAACTGGGCAGAAGATCTGAACATTTTTCTAAGAAGGACATATAGATGAATGACAGACACATAAAAAGTACTCATCATCACTAATCTTCAGGAAAATGCAAATCAAAACCAAATGTCATTTCACAACTGTTAGAATGGCTATTATCAAAAAGATGGAATAACAAGCATTAACAAGGATATAGGAAAAAGGGAACCTTTGTAACTCTTGGTAAGAATGTATGAGATTGCTCCAAAAGTTAACAATAAAACTACCGTATGATCCAACATTTCCATTTCTGGACATTTATCCAAAGAAATGAAAATATCGACTCAAAAATGCATATTGACCTCCATGCTTATCGCAGCATTATTTACAATGACCAAGATACAGAAAACAAGTTAGGTGTCCATTGGTGGATGAATGAATAAGAACATGTGGTATGTGTATGTATGTTTATATATATAAACATACATAGTATGTATATATATACACATATATATGTATATACATATATGTACACATATATATATATGTGTGTATATATGTATACACACACACACACACAATAGAGTGTTTTTCAGCCATAGAAAAGAATGACATCATGGCATTTGTGGAAGCGTACATGCACCTTAAGGACAAAAATGCTAGTTGAAGTCAGTCAGACAGAGAAAGGCAAATACCATATGATCCCATTCTTATGTAGAGTCTAAAACAACAAAAACAAAACCCCTAAAGTCAACTTCATAAATAAAGTGAACAGATCAATGATGACACAGGGGTGAGTGTGGGTAAAATGCATGAAGGGGTCAAAAGGTATACACTTTCAGTTATGAAACAAGTAAGTCACAGGGACATAATATATAGCGTGGTGACTACAATTAATAATATTATATTATATATGTGGAAGTTGCTAAGAGAACAGCAAAAAGTTCTCATCACTAGAAAAAAAAGTTCCACAAACTATGGAAAGTGACAGAAGTTAGACCTATTGTAGTGATCGTTTCATAACATATATAAATATGAAATCATGTCACACACCTGAAATAAGATGTATGCCAATTACACCTTACTTTAAACAACTGTGATGGGCACTACACTTAAAATAGATATTTGGAAGCAAGACAGAGAACCATACAGGAAGGCAGGGAAAAATGAAACAAGATGAAACCAGGGAGGGAGCCAAACCATAAGAGACTCTTAATCTCAGGAAACAAACTGAGGGTTGCTGGAGGGGAGGGGGGTGGGAGGGATGGGGTGACTGGATGTTGGACACTGGGGAGGGTATGTGTTATAATGAGCACTGAGTATTATCTAAAACTGATGAATCAAAGACCTGCACCCCTGAAACAAATAATACATTTTATGTTAATTAATTGAATTTAAATTTTAAAAAAAATTAAATTTTTAATTAAATTTAAATTAAATTTAAATTTAAATTTAATTTAAAAAAATAATCAATTAAAAAATAAAGTACAAGTATTAGGAATAATAGTATCACTGGGTATGGGACACAGAAGGAAAGCTGCATCAGAACGACTGTAAAATATTAATTGCTCAATGAATGGCCACGGGCTCATTATTCACCCTTATGTTACTGTTATTTTAGGCTCATAAATGTTGAGCCCAATTACTTGGTGAGGGTTTGCATACATCCTTTTGTCCTAATGGCAGAAGGGTCAGGAGGAATACCTAGGGCCAAGGAAACAGTAGATGGAGTGGCATGGATAACTATAAGCAGGGTCACAATATCTTACAGGCCCATCAAAATTGTTGACAGACTAATGATTTTTGAAACCTATCTACAAAGGCACTCTGAAGCCTGGGCTGGTCTAATGATTGCTTTTCTGAAACGGGAACATGAGGTCACGTATTAGAGTGAGTTAGGGCAAATATAAATGAACATATTAAGGATCCACAAACATAACATTCTAATTACACATTTATATTTGATCAGAAGCCAAACAAAACAAAAAAACAGACCCACCATCGTGAAAATATTTTTTTTCTCTTTGAGGATTTAATCATCTTTTTTTTTTTTTTTCACAGATAATTTTCTCCTTGACCTTTAGCAGTAAAGTCCATTTGGATACTGCCTATTTCAAGAATATATATTTCTGGTTATTGTTTTGCAATTACATTATATGCCAAAGAAGTAGTTGGAAGCACTTCAAAGATACTTTGAAAAATGTATGTGAAAGTGTAAACACTCCATGTGTAATTGTCTAACTCTTTGTACAAGTCACATTGCTTTAAGGAGCACTTTGTCCCTTGGCTTTCTATACAGATGTGTTTCCTACAGATGCGCTTTTTCTTTTGCCTAAGAGTTGGTAACTAATTCCAATTTCTCTGACACACTGCACTCCCTTCAAAGAATAAAACCATGTCTACAGAGTCAAAACACAGGACTAATTTAAGTGTACTGATGATTTGTACCCGTAAGAGCTCTGTAGGTTTCATTAGAAATACTGCCAAGAAACATAGCTTTCTTTCTATACTTATATATATATTTATATATATTGTATATCATATTGTATTATATTACATTATACCAATCAATAATTATTTTGCTTATATATTTATGTTTGCTTATGTTGTATATAATAATATAGTATATACAGTTTATATACACAGTACTATAGCAATATTCTTGAGGACTAAACTACGTATTGCAAATTTTGTATTCCTAAATTAATTTAAGGTTTATTCCATTCAGTACCACCATGCTTTGTGCTGATCTATTGGGTCCCCCCAAAATTCATGTTGAAGCCCTAACCCCAAAGTGACCATTTTTGAAGATAGGGCTCCTAGGGAATAATTAAGGTTAAGTCAAGTCTTAAGGATAGGATTCTAACTTAATAGGACTGGTGACCTATAAGAAAAGAGAATTCTCTCTTACTCCATACACACCTACTAAAGAAAGGCCATGTGAGCACAAAGTGAGAAGGTGGTCATCTGTAAGTCAGGAAGACGGCTCCCTCCAGAATCCAACTAGGCCAGAGTTCCAGCTTTTATCACTGTGAGAAATAAATGTCCATCCAGCAGTGCATGGTCTTTTCTTAGAGAAGCCCAAGCAAACTGATATATTCCCATGTATTAATGGTATTCTGAGAAAAAATAACTCTGTACCAAACCTTCTCATTTAAAAGGAAGATTAATACTACCTTCCATTCTGCTTTCATACTTCTAACTTCCCCAAAATAGCTCCCTTCCAAGGAATCCTGGGTATGTCAATCTCAGTTTGCCTTGTGCCATTTTTTCCCCTTAGATATTACAAAAAGTCAGCCATTCTTCATCTACCTTTTCCTTCTAAATTAATACTATTAGTTATCTATGAGAAAAATCATAGATGATCTTTAATTTTTATATTCATCTCCAATTGTTTGAAAAGATTGGTCAATCTAAACAGGTTACACTCATACTTTTCTGTCTGGCTAATATGCTTTAGATAAGATCCTTACCATCTTTCTCCCATCCTGTTGCAAAAAGCCTCTTTTTTTTTTTTTTTAAGATTTCACTTATTTATTTGACAGAGAGATCACAAGTAGGCAGAGAGGCAGAGAGAGAGAGAGAGAGAGAGGAGGAAGCAGGCTCCCCACTGAGCAGAGAGCCCGATGTGGGGCTTGATCGCAGGACCCAATCGCAGGATCATGACCCGAGCTGAAGGCAGAGGCCCAACCCACTGAGCCACCCAGGTGCCCTGCAGAAAGCCTCTTAACTTGCCTTTCCTTTCACACCCCTGTGGTTTCACCTTCAGATCTGTACCACATTTCTGTACTTTCCATTCCTGAAACTCCGATCTGGTGTTAAACATCAATCTCAGTGGTTCCTAACTTTTCAAGCCTCAGAAGACAGATACAAAAAAACAGAAGACCTTTCACATGTTGTAATTTAAGACTGTCAAACAATTTATTCCCAGAATCTGGGGGTAGGGAGGAGAAGGGGAATCACTTAAATCGAAAGTTTAAAAAGTTGCAACAACTTGTATTCCTTTGGGGAAAAAATGGTGGAAAGACCAATTCTCCCTCCTCTATTATCTGCCACTGAATCAGAGTCCTGGGTTCTGTGCTAAGCAGAAAAACTATTCTTGGAATTGTGCTCAGAAGCACATGTAACAGAGAACTTCATCTTATCTGTCCAAGAGAGCCTTTACTTAATGTAGGAATTAAAAGATCAAATTGGATTGACCCTCATTGCACTTATCTTCCAACAAGACTTGGATTCAGGTCAGTAGCATTTGGCAGGAGCTGAAATAGTGCCCATCCATTCAATTGCCAAGCACTGTAATGTACAAAATTAAGTTGTTCCATTTCATGTGCTACTTAGAATTTATTCTCCCAAGTGGCAGAGGAGACCCACTTTTCTATTCTCTTGTAGAGATGTAATTTACGCCCTACTTCCATCTTAAATTACTTAGGCAGACAGTTCTATTGGTGGGAATTTCCTCCCTTTCCTTTAGAGTACAATTTATGTTTGGGCTACAAACTGCTCAAGTAAAAGAACTTTCAAATTTTAGAGGTACTCTTTTCAGATATAATGATACATGAGCAAAATCTGTGCAACGTTTTTCTTTCCTTCTCCTCTCCAAAGAAATAATTATCCCGAGAAGATAGAAATATCACCGGCTTTAGGGTAAACAGAAGGAGTGAAATAACATGGGTATTAGATTTACACTGTTTTGAAATGCAAATGTGGAATGAGGAAAGCAGGAAGAAACTAGATTTGACATTAGAGATAGAAACTGAAAAGAGCTAGGCAGGTGGGCAAGTATTTATTCATTAATTCAGCGGTTCTCCCATTCATTTGTGCATTAATTTAGTATGTGCTCATTGTGTTGGAAGAGGAGATTAAAAGACTTATCAGAAAGAAAACCTAGTGTCAGAAATTTAAAGGGTAATAAGACATATGCATAAAACATTATCCAGGATAGAAGGTAAGCACTGTAATAGGAATATACCAGGTGTGTAGGAACTCAAATGAAGTCGTTTTGGCTCTTTATTATACCAAATATAATAATTTCAAATCATCTTTGATAATTTTGTCTTCATGAACTTTTCTGAAGGTAACCAAAATATTTTTTAAAATTTTCCAGGAATAGAAAATAAACCTTTATCAAGTCCCATTCCATCTAGTGCTTGAATGTTACTTTTCGTGCAACATAGAACTATCACATAAAATGCCATTTATCAACATGGCTGACTGTACCATTTGGAAAGTTACTCCCTGAAATGGTGTATTGATTCAACATTACACTATTTATCTTACTTTATTTTCCCATTCACTTAATCTGCTCTTTGTACCTTTAACATCCACTCTGGGAGAAGTTTGCAAAGGTTTATAAAGGTGTTGAGAGGCAACCCATTAGTTTTAGGGTCATTTTGAGGGCTGTCTGTCTGAATGTTGTTCCTCTTCTGGCTTGAAAACTACACTATTACTAACACCTCATTCACATTAAATAGCCCAGTTAATTTAAGTAAGGGAGATACCAGCTTCGGAATTAGGTTACATATGTATTCTGTTTATACTGGGACCTATTACTGTTTCAGTATTCTATTTGTATTACCAATTTTGTGTTGACTTGTGATGTTCCAACAACATGGAAATCTGACCTTAAGTTTTCTGCCTACTTAATCATTTTGAAGTAAAATTTCCATTTGATGAAAGGTTTATTATGTTGCTAATACTCCAGTGTGTGCTTTATATTTTGTAGGGTTTTTAATTTTTTTTAAGAGAAGGCTTTTTTTTTTTTAAGATTTTATTTATTTATTTGACAGAGAGAGAGATATTACAAGTAGGCAAGTAGGCAGAGAAGCAGACAGAGAGAGAGAGAGGGGGAAGCAGGCTCCGTCCTGAGCAGAGAGCCAGATGTGGGACTTGATCCCAGGACCCAAGGATCATGACCCGAGCTGAAGGCAGAGACTTAATCCACTGAGCCACCCAGGTGCCCCTGTAGGGTGTGTTTTTTTTTTTTAAGATTTTATTTATTTGTCAGAGAGAGAGAGGGGGCATAAGCAGGGGGAGAGGCAGGCAGAGGGAGAAGCAGGCACCCCACAGAGCAAGGAGACCTATGTGGAACTTGATCCCAGGACCGTGGGATTATGACCCAAGACTAAGGCAGATGCTTAACCAACTAAGCCACCCAGGTGTCCCCATATCTTATAGCTTGAGACTTGCAAGTCAATGGTATTTTCTATGATCACCATGGCAAATACTAGCATCTACAGTACAGGACATAGTTTATGTAGGGGAAAAGAGAGGAAAGTTATTGCCTATTGGTAGGATGCTGAAAGGATCTAACAGTACAAACAAAAGACACCAACTTTAATTGTTCAAATATTTCCTACTTAATAAGTCTATGAATCATTGGAACCCTCATCATTCAGCAGGGCAGATGCACGCATGGAGAAATGAAGCAAGAAAAGGGGGGTTATTGAGGAATATGTAGACAAAGATGGTATACAACTAAAATCTTTATCTCAATTTCTGTTGCCTGAACATACATTTCTATTCAGTAGAATGCACTGAAATTTTCCTCTTAATTGATACCTCACTTTATTATACCCATAAACTTAACTTTAGCAAAAAGGGTTAAAATTGTAAATTCTATCAGTAAGATGAAGAGGTGATATTATTTACTGACTACTATAACAAGAAGCTATGCATTTCTGATTTTTTAAAAATTTTTATGTAAATTCAATTTAGTTAACATCTACTGTAGTATTAGTTTCAGAGGTAGAATTTACTGATTCATTGGTTGCATATAACACCCAATGCTCTTTACATCAAGTGTCCTCCTTAATGTCCATCACCCAATTACCCCAAACCCCCACGCACCTCCCTTATAGCAATCTTCAGTTTGTTTCCTAGAGTTAATGGTCTCTTATAGTTTGGCTCCCTCTGTTTTCATCTAATTTTATTCTTCCTTCCCTTCCCCTATGTTAATTTTTTTTCCTTAAATTCCACATGAGAGTGAGATCATATGATATTTGACTTTCTCTGACTGACTCATTTTGCTTAGCATAATACCCTCTAGTTCTATCCAAGTCTTTGCATATGGCATGAGTTTCCTTCTTTTGATGGCTGAGTAATATTCCATTATATATGGAGGTTAAAGAACATCCTACTAAGAATAAATGGGTCAGCAAAGAAATTCAACAAAAATTTTTAAAAATACATGAAAGCAAGTGAAAATGAAAACACACTTTAAAATCACTGGGATGCAGCACAGGGAATACTAAGAGGGAAGTATATAGCAATACAAGCCTTCTTCAAGAAATAATATTTAAGTTTATAATAATTTTATTATTATTATTATTATATTAATATAATTATATTATATTTAATATATTTAATATAATTATATTCTATATATAATTGTAATTATGCTATATTAATATATAATTATATAATTATAATTATTATAATAATTTAAAAAACTTAATAATTAAGTTACACCTAAAGGAGTTGGACAAAGGAAAGCCTAAATGCAACAGCAAACTTTTTTTTAAGACTTTTTTTTTTAAATATTTTGGTTGTTTGTCCTTTGGGAAGGACAGATGGAGAAATGGATTCCTGGCTGAGTGGAAAGTCTAATGTGGGGTTCAATCCCTGGACCCCAGGATTATGACTTGAACTGAAGGCAGACACCCAACTGATTAAGCCACCTCGGCACCCAAGACTTTCTGTTTCAGAGCAGTTTTAGTTTCACAACCAAATTGAGCACAAGGTACAAAGAATTCCCACATATAGTCTGCTCCCCCCCCCAACATGCCTATCCTCTCCTAATCTCAACCCCAACATCAGTGTAGTACATTTTTTTATCAATGAATCTATGCTGACACATCACAGTCACCCTAAGTTCACTGCTTACCTAAGGGTTTAGCCTTGATGACGTTTATGACTTGAGTTTCAACAAATGTATTAATTACATGTATCATACAGATTAGTTTCAATTTTCTAAATATCCTCTGTGCTCTGCCTATTCATCCCTCCCTCCCCTCTTACTGGGGAAACTGTGGATCTTTTTACAGTTTCCATGGTTTTGCTTTCTCAGGATGTCTTATAGTTTAAAGCCTACTGTATGCAACCTTCTCAGATTGGTGTCTTCCACTCAGTAACAGGCACTAAAGGTTCCCCTGTCTCTCCTCATGGCCTGGTAGCTCATTCTTTTTAGTGCTGAACAATCATTCCCTTGTCTAGCCAGGGACTGTCTCTATCACAGGTTATTTAACTATTCACCTACCAAAGGACAACTTGGTTTCTGAATTTTTAGTAATTCTAAGCAAAACTGTAAGAACATCCATGTGTTGGTTTTTATGTTAACATACACTTTCAACTCCTTTGGGTAAATACCAAGAAGCACACTTGCTGAATGTATGGTATGTTTGGTTTTGTAGGAGATCACCACACTGTCTTCCCAAAGTATTTTCACCAGCAATTAATTGAAGTTATTGTTGCTCCATATCCTCCTAACTGGTGCTGTCAACAATTTGGTGTCAGTGTTTTGGATTTTGGCTATTGTAACAGGTATATGATGGTACCTTCTGTTTTTGTTTATACTTCTCGGATGACATGTGTGTGGAGAATCTTTGTATATGCTTATTTGCCATCTGTAGCTCTTCTTTGGTAAGGTGTCTTTAAAGATCTTTGGTCCATTTTTAAATTGAATTTTTTTTATTGCTAGGGTTTATTAGTTATTTGTGTATTTTGGTTACCAGTTACTGCTCTCAAAGAACTTATGGCTCAAAAACAAAAACAAAAGCAAAAAACAAGTATCAACAAAAAAATGGAAATTAAATGACATTTCATGTATTCAATAAGATACACTGCTATATGAGTAAAATTGATAGGTTGATAAATATGTGATAAATAAAGTCTACTAGTTTTGGGGTTTTTTTTAGAACTAGGTGGTATTTACTTGGACATTCACCATAAAATCCTTCCATCTTTTCTAAGTAATTGAAAATTTTCATAATAAAATTTTAGGGAAAGATTTTTTTTTAATATAAGTGACATCCAGAGCCACTGATACTATAATGAACATAATGCAAAAGATTAAAAAAGGGTTTGGATAATTTAGCTATTTTTATTTTGTTGATTACAACAAAAATATTTCCCCTTGATGTTAGTACATTGGTTGGGTCCATTATCAAAGGAACGAGACTGAGACAAAGTGAAAGTTATGCAAAGCCTTGTTCTATGCCAAACATTGGAAGTTAGACTGACCGGCCAGGGAATGAGGCTGAGACAAAGTGAAAGTTATGTAAAGCTTTATTCTATGCCAAGCATTAGAAGTCAGACTGACCGGCCAGGGCCGCCTCCGAAGAGAGCGACCCCCCCTTGGTCTTACAGGTTAGTTTTATAGGGCACAACTGCAGACCTTTACATATGTGGCTTTGGCTGACTGGATGTTTTCCAATTGGATGGAGTCACTATGGCTAAGTAGGCCCAGGCAGGCCCTAGGGGTTTAACAGGTTTTAACGTGGAATTGGCCCCAACACATATCAAATATAGAGATGTGTGAAAGCAATTCCATATTATATTTTAAAATGATGTATTTGGGTAATGCAAAAACTAAATTTAAATAGAGGACAAAAATCTGTACACAGTAGAAAGTCTCTTTCACCTTAGATATTTATGTGTGTATGTATATGTATATGTATATGTATATGTATATGTATATGTATATGTATATACACATACACACACACAAAGAGCATTTAGGAATATAGGAGGAAAAGACATGGATTTGAAACTCAAAAACTAACAACCAAAATGGACCAAAAAATTTGGAAGAAATGAAATGAATGTTAATTAAGCTCAGAAAAATATTTAAGAAGAAAATAAATCACTCCAAAAGCAGAAATAAATTTCTAGAGTATCCAATAATTAAAAATTTTACAATGTGGGGCGCCTGGGTGGCTCAGTGGGTTAAGCCTCTGCCTTCGGCTCAGGTCATGATCCCAGGGTCTGGGGATAAAGCCCCGCATCAGGCTCTCTGCTCCACGGGGAGCCTGCTTCCCCCTCTCTCTCTCTGCCTGCCTCTCTGCCTACTTGTGATCTCTGACTGTCAAATAAATAAATAAAATCTTTAAAAAAATTTTTTACAATATGTTTTGATGAAAATGAGATAAAGACAGTAATGATGCAATCATAGACAAAGTGATCCAAATGAAGCACAGGCCCTCCAAAATCCAACATATACATACCTGGAGTCTCTAAAGAAGAAAACTAAAACAAGAAATATTTAAAACTACAGTTTAGTGAAACCTTGTTGAAATGAAATACTATTTCTCTGAAAATTTCAAGTGTCTATCAAATACCTAGGAAACTTGAACAGGAATTCTCAACTTCAAGATATATCCTAGACAGATTTGTGCTCTATACACATTCTTTAAAGACAAAGGGAAAAATACCCAAGAGCTTCCAGCAGGTCCGCAAAATGTCTTAGAAGGGCAGGAGAATTAAGCTGACATCGTGTTTCTGAGAGCAGTTTATACAGCAAGTCAACAATGGAACATTACCTAAATATTCCAAGATATAAATTGTAAACCAATGATTTTACATCCATCTCAACTGTCCTTAAAAGTGAAGTCTATAAAAATGCTTTTTTAAGAAGAATTCAAGAAATGCTATGCTCACAAGTCCTTCTTGAAGTATCTGTATAATAAGTTTGATTTGGGGCACCTGGGTGGCTCAGTGGGTTAAAGCCTCTGCCTTCAGCTCAGGTCTTGATCCCAGGGTGCTGGGATCAAGCCCACCTGGGGCTCTCTGATCATCAGGGAGCCTGCTTTCCCCTCTCTCTCTGCTTGGCTCTCTGCCTACTTGTGATCTCTCTGTCAAATAAATAAATAAATAAAATCTTTAAAAAAAAAAAAAGAAGAAGAAGTTTGATTTAACCAAAAGATGACACAGTTACTTGAGCAACAAGACTTATAGAAAGCATTGTCTGTGTTTAATCATGGATCTAAGATTAAAATAAAGGGAATAAAAGAGTAGAAGAGTAACTTATTAAAAAATGTGCCCAACTGCATTCTGGTCAGGTAAAACTAGCACAATTTTTAAAATGTGAGAAGAGAAAAAGAAAGGAAAGTAGAAAACAGCTCATCCTTTATGACAATTCACCAAGAAGAGAACTAAAGGCTAAGTAAGGAAAGAGTGGACTACGGGAATTAAAAATGCAAACCTCTTAAATACAGAAAGGGTTTATATAAAAGAGAGCAAAGAAAAAAATCCCACATAAAGACACAGGAATTAAAACACTATACATTATTTGATAAAATATAATAAAATTATGCTAGACATTCCTAAAATTACAAATAGGGTAAATTATATATTAAAAATATTTTCATTTTACTTTACACAATTAACTCTATGTTATATATAAGATGCCAAACTAGCCTCCCAAAAAGCATTAATTCTTACAAAAAGGACAATTTATGTTGCTAAAGCAATAATTTACAATGAAGATAAAATAGTTACCATATCTATGCAATTATCAACATAGCAGCCAACCTTATAAATGAGAAATTACAACAGAATATAGAAGAATATACTAAAAGGAGATTTTAATACATCATTATCAAAACAAATAGAATACATCTGTTGCAGATTATTGCATAACAGAACACCTCAAAGCTTAGTAACTTCATAACAAGAATTTGTTATTTTTCAGGTTGTGTACATTAATTAGATGATTATTCTACTTGGCACTACCCAGATGGCACCATGGCTGGGACTGGAGGTTTTAAGAGAGTCTCAGGCTGGAAGTCTCATAACATCATTTCTGCCACATTCTATTAGTCAAAGTGAGTCAAAGATGAATGGAGCTTAAAGGAGCAGAGTAAGAGAACTCACTAATGGTAAAATGACCCTTCTTTTTCTATTTACCACACTAATCAAGTGGACAAAAACTAAGTTAAGGATTTATCTCAACTAAATTACATAGTAAATTTGATTTTATTGATATATATTGAACTCTATACTTTCATGACAGAGAGTAACCTTCCCAAGTAAACATGGAAAGGGCATAAAAAAGGATCATATATTAGGTCACACAAAAAAAATCAATAAATCCCTAAAATAAGCACGAAACAATCCAGTAAAACTAAAAATAACAAAATCATTAAAAAATCATCAGAACAAAAACAAAGTCTGAAAAAAATAAACAATTCATAGGTGACAGGGAAAATACACCTTTTTTTTACTATAGTTTTCAAATAAAGGAAAAAGCAAAAGCATGTTTTTAACCAAACACTGCTATCCTTATCTAACCACAAATAAGTTAACCTCCTCAAAAAAATGAAACAAACTCCCTTTTTCTATCTTTGAGTGGGATTTATTGGTTTCCTAATGGAGCCATGTTCTCCTTTTGATTGCCTATAAGGTTAACAATGAGATGTAACTTACATACTCTAAATACATCTTACATTAAATGATAAGGGAACAGGAGAAAGGAAGAAGGAAAAATAGATTAAATTATACAAATTTCCTTGCATGGGACTTGAGCTGGAAATTTAAAACCCTGAGCTCATCATTATCTGCCAATTCTGCAGCATACTTCAAAAACAATGATCAATTCCATCATACTGCTTCTTTTCCTTGAAGTATTCTATGTTAGTAAGTATTTGGCCACCCAAAGCCTTCCTCCTACACTGTACAGGTTTCTACTGATGATAATTAAAGCAGCTGTCTGCCATTATATGTCATAGAATACCAACGCTCCCTTTTACCACTGGAAATGGGTTCATTAATGCCTGCAAATCTAATCAGAATAGAGAATCAATGCCAAAGAAGCTATCATCAATTCAAAGGTTCATCTTTAAGAAATTTTCCCTTCAGGGGGACCTGGGTGGCTCAGTGGGTTAAAGCCTCTGCCTTCGGCTCGGGTCACGATCCCAGGGTTCTGGGATTGAGCCCCCGCATCAGGCTCTGTTCAGCAGGGAGCCTACTTCCCCTTTCTCTCTCTCTCCCTACTTGTGATCTGTCAAATAAATAAATAAAATCTTTAAAAAAAAAAAAGTGTTTACCTCAGGAACCATCTCCAGCACTAAATTTTTTATCACTTGGTGGTTGATCAGAGAAACAGAATTACTAGGAATGATAAAGAATATGGATTTAAAATAGAGGTTTGACTTTATGTAATTTGTGGAGTTGGTTAAATGCTTCCTGTATGGTTGTTGCTTCTGCAATTGATGCCGGGCTGACCTACAACTTGTAGAAGCTAACGGAAGAGATTCAGTAGGCACTGAGAGAGCTGCTACTCCAAAAACTGCACACGGTAACCCAGGATTTGGAAAAACTCTGGTCTGATGTGGTCCAATGATACATGCAGACGACCTACTGGGAACTGGAGGGGTATATTTGCTGTGCCAGGAACCACTCACACTGACCCTGTACATAGGTAAGTTTAAAAGAAGAATTATGGGGAGGTAGAACTGTTACAGGCATAGCAATGAAGACATAGCTAATATGTCGTCAGGGCCTAGGAGAACATGTATAGAAATTGATTGTGATGGTGTGGTACTGATTAGTAAAATACAATGCAGGGTTGATGATAATTATTGATATGGGTTAATTACCAATGATATTAGACTTAATGTCCTCGTGAGCGCACAAGAGACCAGTTTCAATAGTTTCCTAAAATCATTTCTTGAGTTTTGTATATGATAATGATTTTCAGTAAATGAAGTAGAAATGTTATAATTAGTGAGGAATACTATTAGGAATGTCAGAGGGCACCTGGGTGGCTCAGTTGGTTAGTCATCTACCTTCGGCTCAGGCCATGATTTCAGGGTCCTGGGATCGAACCCCACATTGGGCTCCTTGATTGACGGGAAGTCTGCTTCTCCCTCTGCCTCTCACCCCTGCTCATGCTCTCTTTTTCTCTCTCTCCTAAATACATAAATAAAAAAAAGAAAAGAAAGAAATGTCAGAGGGCACAGGTAGAAGGAAATTTTAGAAGAAACTGACTGGGAACACACCAACATGATTGTGGTTCCCAAGAAGTCCCAATGCTTACTCTACCTTAAACCAAAAAGAAATGTACTAAAAGAGAAACTAGAACATTTGGAAGAAATGTACTAAAAGAGAAACTAGTGAATTTGAGGTTGTATACAGGTGATTTAATTAAACATTTTTTTTCAAAGATTGAACATGGCCATAATCTTAAAGATAATATTCACCTCCCTCCTTATATGAAAAATGAAGGCATCTTGTGTGGACAAAATGGAAGCCAAGTATCATATCATATGGTGGTTGTAACCTACAATGGGAAACCAGGGATAATACAAATCTAAGTGATGTATAAAAGATGCCTATTTCTTATGCTCATTTTGAATTATCCGGGTCTCACTGTTGTGTGATTCCATCGGTCATCAGGGATACATAAGCCTGTGGTCTCTTCTTGAATGTCTACCATGCACTTCTCACCTATCATCCCAGGGCTTCAGTGAGGACACAATTTACTGAGAAATTTCAGGGCATACTTGTGAAATCAATGCATTTAAATAAGTTCACTTGCAGTGGGATATAGGCACTGGTAGATCCATTTTCTCTATTTTTTCCCCTTCAAAGAGAGCTCTGAAGTAGACTAGAAACATCCCCAAAGGATTAAGCAGCCAGTTGCCCACTGTATCAATCTTAATAATACACTACATGTGTTTCCTCTTCTTCCTGCACTGTATCATTCTCCTATCCCTCACTGAGATAATGTTCCTCGGTAAAATCTCAGCAAATAAGTCTTTACCTCAAGCTCTGTTTTCTAGAAAGGTGAGATAAAAAACAAAACAAAACAAAACATGGGTAAACCAAAAAGTGTCATAAAAACTAGAATTTTAAAGCTCTATGTAGCTTCTGTGCAGTGGCAAATAAAAGTAATAACCACAGTCATTGCCTTGCCCCCCCACCCAAACATCACACTCATTGTTCTGGGCCAATGGTTCTCAAAGTTGGGTACCCCTACAAGCAGCATCAATATCACCTGGGAACTTACTAGAAATGAAAATTATCAGGTCTCCATCTAGATGCACTAGATCAGATATTCAGGGAGTGGGACACAGCTGTCTTTTTTATAGCCCTTCCAGTCATTCCAAAGCATGCTAAGATAGGAAAAACAATGCCATAAGCTTTGGTTCCACTGCTCCTGCTCAGTGCAGGAGGGAGTGCTGGGAGTAGTCCAAAATTCAGATGTTTTAATGTCATACATCTACAATCTGTTTCCCACCCTGATTAGTTTGAAAAGCCAGCTTCTATAAGGAGGAACTGAATCCTCCTAGAAGCAAACTCAAGTTTTCAAACACAAAGAGGGAGGATTTCATTATCATGATTACAGTTACTATTTAATACTGGTTTCTTAGAGGTCTTTTTTTTTTAATGAATGATGTTGAATTTAGTGAAATGCTTTTCCTGGTCTATTACCATTCTTTATTTTATGGGTTCTTTAATTTATGAGTGTAATGAATCACAGTAATTGATTTTCTAATATTAAACAAACATACAAATTTTGCTTTCTGGAATAAAACCAAGTTGGTTGTGATATAATTAACATAGCAAGATTATGTTTGTTATTCTGTTGAGGAATTTGCCTCTATATTCACACTTGTGGCTAACTGGCAATATTTCTTTCTCATAATGTTCTTGCTTATCCTTTGTTATTAGGCTCCTTTCTCTTCCAATTGCTTAGACAAGTTTTGCATATTGTCATTATTTCTTAATGTTGGTGTAACTACCAGGGAAGCTCCCTGGGTCTACAGTTGGCTCTGTGGGGCTTTAGAAGGGAAAGGGCAAGGAACAGATCATTCCAGGAGCCTTGTCTCCCCCTAAGCTCAGTATTTAAGACAAAGATGGAGTATGTAGGAAATAAGTGTTTTGCAAGATGTTTTCTCTACAGCACTGCAGAACAGATAATATGAGACATTCAGAAAATTGGACACTTTAAAGAGACAAGTTAGCAGCAAAGCATTTACATGGCTTTGAATCACTTTAAATATTACTGCTTTGGAATATATTGCAACTATGGGTATATGAAATACCTGGCTTACTTAGAATAATACCTAAAATAGAATCTGTTACATATTTCTATTTAACTCAGCTACCCTGTGGCATTTGTGGAGCACTGCCATCTGAAAAACAACTTGTCTTTTTTCACTTTTAAAGATAAAAATCAAAAACAAAGATGGTGCAGCACATGACTGCAAGTCTGGATTATTACACTGATCTTTATCAAGGAAGAAAAGACGTATTACTCATGAGAAGCATAACCAAGAGAGGAGGGTCTCATTTTTTCATGACCAAGGAAAGTATTTTAAGATCTGTATTTTTACTTGTTTTCTCAGCCCCTAAACCCTTCATTAAGAATTTAATCAAATGTCATAATTTGGAAATTATGTTATTAATCACATATAGAATTCCCATTAGCTTAAAAATGATGTGAAATCGGGCACCTGGGTGGCTCTGGTCATGATCTCAGAGAAGCCTCTGCCTTCAGCTCAGATCATGATCTCAAGGTCCTGGGATCAAGCCCTGCCCTGCATCGCATGGGGCTCTCTGCTCAGCAGGGAGCCTGCTTCCCCCTCTCTGTCTGCCTGTATCTCTGCCTACTTGTGATCTCTCTCATTCTGTCAAATAAATAAATAAAAATTTTAAAAAAATGATGTGAAATCAACATAGTATTTATGGTGTGTTTCTTTACACTCAGCGACAATAAAATTTATAAGTAGTGATTTTTCATTTTAACATTTGAAACATATTTGGAAGAATTTAACATACTTGCCCCCTATTCCCTTTCAATGAAAACTAGTTTAGGCTGAGACTGACAATTAGCTGTCCAGAAACATGTGAACATTTTGTGTAGTAGGCAGAGTGATGTACTAAAACACTGAACAGCCTGGCATTGTTATCATCCTTCCACTGTGTGCCACAGTAGTCACACACAGACACAGTTAATATTGATTAAGACTCCAAATTGTGTATTCTTAGAAACACATTCTTAAGAAATCCATACCTCTTACATAAAAAAATGATGATCAAGAGACCCATCCTCTACAGACGGATGCTGTCACACACGCAATCAATCCTGTAAAAGACCTATCCACCCATACAAAACCCTCCTCTCTTAGAAGAACGAATACAGTCTAAAGTAGCCTGGACTAAGATAGATTCTTAAGGAGATCCTGAGTTTCATTCCAAATGACACTAAGTCCCCTTGCAAGGGGGAAGCCCTGGCCCTGCCTTCCTTAACACACACGTTTGGATCATGTGGCAATCTCTGGTGCTGAAATAGTCTACATGGAAGAAGCATTGTTTTTTATTACTCAGCCATCAAAAAGAACGAAATCTTGCCACTTCCAACAACGTGGATGGAACTAGGGTGTATTATGCGAAGTGAATTAGGTCAATCAGAGAAAGACAGATACCATATGATTTCACTCATATGTGGAATTTAAGAAACAAAAAAATGCACATGGGGGAAGGGAAGGAAAAATAAAATAAGATAAAAACATGGAGGGAAGCAAACCACAAGAGACACTGAACTCTAGGAAACAAACTGAGGGTTGCTGGAGGGCTGGGGTGCTAGAGTAACTGGGCAACGGACATTAAGGAGGGCTTGTGATGTAATGAACACTGGGTATTATATGCAGCTTGTGAATCACTAAATTCTACCTCCGAAACTAATTTGAAGAAGTTTTAAAAATGAGAGATGCATTATCCACTTGTTTCCCCCCAAATCTCTGAGCATTTGGTGTAAGAGGTTATGGTTTCAGCTTGGGTAGACAATACAACAGAAAGAATACTTTAAGAAATAGGACAAGCCATCATTAAGACAATATGGTACTGGCACAAAAATAGACCCATAGATCAATGGAACAGAATAGAGAGCCCAGAAATAGACCATCAACTCTATGGTCAACTCATCTTCAACAAAGAAGGAAAGAATGTCCAATGGAAAAAAGACAGCCTCTTCAATAAATGGTGTTGGGAAAATTGGACAGTCACTTGCAGAAAAATGAAATTGGACCATTTCCTTACACCACACACGAAAATAGACTCAAAATGGATGAAGGACCTCAATGTGAGAAAGGAATCCATCAAAATCCTTGAGGAGAACACAGGCAGCAACCTCTTCGACCTCAGCCGCAGCAACTTCTTCCTAGGAACATCGCCAAAGGCAAGGGAAGCAAGGGCAAAAATGAACTATTGGGATTTCATCAAGATCAAAAGCTTTTGCACAGCAAAGGAAACAGTTAACAAAACCAAAAGACAACTGACAGAATGGGAGAAGATATTTGCAAATGACATATCAGATAAAGGCCTAGTGTCCAAAATCTATAAAGAGCTTAGCAAACTCAACACCCAAAGAACAAATAATCCAATCAAGAAATGGGCAGAGGACATGAACATGCAGAAGACATTTCTGCAAAGAAGACATCCAGATGGCCAACAGACAGATGAAAAAGTGCTCCACATCACTCGGCATCAGGGAAATACAAATCAAAACCAGAATGAGATACCACCTCACACCAGTCAGAATGGCTAAAATTAACAAGTCAGGAAATGACAGATGCTGGCGAGGATGCGGAGAAAAGGGGAACCCTCCTACACTGTTGGTGGGAATGCAAGCTGGTGCAACCACTCTGGAAAACAGCATGGAGGTTCCTCAAAAAGTTGAAAATAAAGCTACCTTACAACCCAGCAATTGTACTACTGGGTATTTACCCTAACGATGCAAACGTAGTGATCCGAAGGGGCACGTGCACCCGAATGTTTATAGCAGCAATGTCCATAATAGCCAAACTATGGAAAGAACCTAGATGTTCATCAACAGATGAATGGATAAAGAAGAGGTGGTGTATATATACACAATGGAATACTATGCAGCCCTCAAAAGAAATGAAATCTTGCCATTTGCGATGATGTGGATGGAAGTAGAGAGTATCATGCTTAGCGAAATAAGTCAATCGGAGAAAGACAACTATAATATGATCTCCCTGATATGAGGAAGTGGAGATGCAACATGGGGGGTTTGGGGGGTAGGAAAAGAAGAAAAGAAACAAGATGGGATCAGGAGGGAGACAAACCATAAGTGACTCTTAATCTCACAAAACAAACTGAGGGTTGCTGGGGGGAGGGGGGTTGGGAGAGGGGGATGGGGTAATGGACATTGGGGAGGGTATGTGCTATGGTGAGTTCTGTGAAGTGTGTAAACCTGGCAATTCACAGACATGTACCCCTGGGGATAAAAATACATTATATGTTTATTTAAAAAATTAAAAATTTTAAATTAAAAAAAAAAAGGAAATAGGACAAGCAAAGTAGTCCAGTCTATAGAGAGAGTTTTATACCAGTATTGGGACTGGAGGTAAATAATAAGCTATCTTCCATATACTATCAGGATGTAACTTAGGCAACAAGAAAAGGGAAGGCTTTACTAAAGTAAGTCCAAATCTGTGCCTCTGTTATGCACCACTTTCCATGTAATCCTATGATTTTCAGAGACTTCCAGACATGTTTAAACTCCATTCTCTCAAGCAAGGTAACGTCAATTAACTGAAAGTTTTAAAAAAATTATTTTATAACCAGACTAGAAGGAAAGCCCAATGCATATGTTTGAAAATGAGCTTGTTTCCAGAATATATCAAGAACTTTCAGGACTTAATAAGAAGACAAATAACCCAATAAAAATGGGGAAAATATTTCAACAGCAATTCAGAAAAGGAAGTCTGAAAATGGCAAGTAAGTACAGAACAAGATGCCCACCATCATTAGTTAATAGGGAAATGCATATTACATACAAGAACACTATTCCCTGAAGTAGCTAAATTTAAAAAAGGATTCATACTATTAAATTCTGGCCAAGATGTAAAGAAACTTGAATTCTTATACATTCCTGGAAGAAATATAAAATGGTGCAACCCTTTGGAAAACTCTGGCAATTTGATAAAAAAATATACACTTAGTATGTAACTCAGGCCTTCTACACCTGTATATTTTATTATTCAAAGGATATAAGAGCATATATATGTGTGTACACACACACACACACACACACACACACACAGAAACCCGTGCTCAGATCTTCATATCAGTGTTATTTACAATATTAAAAAATTAGAAATCATTCAAACATCTATTAGCAGGCAGTTGGATGAAGAAAACAAAAATATGATGGAATGATAATCAGCAAACAAAAGCAAGGAATGACTGTTGTGCATAAGCAAATGGATGAATCTCTAGTTACGTTTATTAGTTTAAAAGAAGCCAGGTTGAAAAAAACACCACATACTGTAATATCCTTTTTCTACAAAATTCTAGAATATACAAGTTAATCTACAGGCATAAAGCAGATGACTGGTTGCCTGGGGCAAAATAGAGAATGGGCTGCTAAGGGACTAAGAGACACTATTTGGGCTGAAAACTGTTTTTTGTCCTCATTGTGACTGTGGCTCCAGCTCTTCCCCAATTCTCAAAACTCATTAAATCATATACTTTAAATAGATGCCTTGTATTAATTGAAATGACAAGTTATTACTGTGAACTTAATTCTAGGAAAGAAGAGGAAATAAGTGACATTTTAGTTCAATGCTATTATTCATGGATTTGTATTTGAAAATGAAATTATGGATTTTATATTAAAAAAACACAAGAGGGAAAGACAACGTCATTCTCAACTATGTATGTGTAGATGACATCCAACATATTGGCCATTATTTCCAACATGAAGGAATTAATTATCTTATAGAAGAATTTTCTCGTGATTTTCATATCACCTTGAAAAGATTTCTTTGCTAGCCTACCTAAAGCTACTTACAGTATAGGGTCTCAATTTTTAATAAACCACTCTATTTACGCAGTGGGTAAATCTGCATTTTGTTATTCCAGTGACTCCCCAAGCTGCTCTCCTTCTCTTCATTAATGAATGTAGATAGTTAAAAATGTAAGTATAAAAATAGTCTTACTCGCACAGTCAACATTTTCTTCCCCTTGGGTATCTCTGAATTCTATTTGCTTCCCTAACTGACAATCATATATTATTTTATGCTCTTTTTGGCATGACAGAGAAAATGCACCTGGGGAAGAGCAAGCTGGGTTCCCTTCTGCACCATGTTTCAGTCGAAAACTGTCAGCTAAAATCTGACTGATGAATTTCTGTAACTGGTTCTACTACAAGTTGTAGAAGGAACACAGAATGCTTAAACAAATACCATGCTGACTGCATGAGTATTGACAGGTGGGGAAACATGAAAAAAAATGGGATCGGTGACATCTAGCAAGACTCTGCCACCCATTATGTCAATAATAAATGATGGGCACAACATGAATGCTGTTTTCCAATATTCTGGGAACCCATCCGTTGCATTTGGAGCATGTCCTGTTAGGCTTGATCCTTCTGTTTACAAAAATAAGTACTATTAAAAATAGAAATGGGTTGTCATTAAGAAATAAACAATTGTCAAGCCCAAATGTTGTAGAGATTTGTTTATTTCTACCCTCTGAGGCACATCGTAAATTTTCAGAGATAACAGTTTGAGGTTTTAAATTATTATTCTTGTAAAATGTCAAGCAGATTTTACAGCTTCAGACAAGTTCTTCCAGTGGAATACTATTAAAGCTTAGGCATCTCTAGGGAGGTATTTACTTTCCAACTTTTCAACCAATTGATCTGAGTGGGGATAATAGAAAAACAGTAAGAAAAACACTCCCCAAAAAGGAATATGGCTTTTAAAATTGATTATGAACAAAATTCTAGTGAGAGTTAGTATCATAGTATTCCCATTAAAATTCTGTGAATCCAAGAGTTCATAATATGTACAAGATTCCTGCTATTTGTATTTCTGTGCCTAAAGTAGTTTTAGGTATTTAATGGTACACAATTATTTCTTTCATCTTTACAAAGAATTTTTTTAAAAACCTGTAAAATTCTATTAGATATAAAAAATAGAAATAATGTAATCCCACTATTTGCTCCATCTGATTTTAACTAACTCTCATGACTTTAAATGAATAGCTGCTATATGAAAACCCTCACGTTTGGAGATTGCACAGTATTTAGCATCAGGCTCCGGTATCAAGATGATTACAGTAATGTGTGAAGTAACAAAGATACACAGTAACTATGGGGCAAAACATTATGTTATAAAATGTATGCATATTACATAGGCATGCTAGGCAAAAATGTATGCACATGTCACAGAATTATAGATAATTTCTATTCTTTCTTTCAAAGCTGGCTTGAATGACTTTAACACCCATCATGGGAGTTATGCCATATAAGTGGATTCTTATCCAATGTATAAGATTTCAAGTGATGTTGGAAATGAAATATACTCCAAGAAGAATTAACGGCATAAGCCAAAGCATGGACATAGGAAATAAAAGTACATTTCAACAATGGGAAATACCTTCATCACTTTGTTGGGATTAAGTAGCTTCTGTAGAAAAACAGTAAGAAATGTGGGCTAGGGCCAGAAGAAGGAATCTGATATGTGATAGGTCTTTTCAGTTTTGAAAGCTATTTAGATCTTTTCAGAGGCAAAAATAAAATTGTTGAAACACAAAACATTCATACAATCAAAAAAATTTACCATATCTGTGTAAAAATATTCTCATGAACTTGTTTTATACTAAGAAAAAGTAAGTATCTCATGCAATCTATTTAGGATATATTACACATACTCATACCTTAGCTCAATCTTGAAAGTCACTGAGACCCTGAAACTGTTATCCATAAAACAATTTATTACTGGTTAAAAAGAAAGAGTACCAATACAAAATAATTTCTAAGGAATGACAGAATATTGGAATTTTGTGCATGGAAAACAAAAGTGTTGTGTAGTATTATGCTGACAAAAACATGTGAGCTAAGTTGGAATCCGATTTTATCCAATTGAAACTGAGCATAAGATGCAATTTCTGTCTATAATAAATTAGCTTTTATCAGAATAAGCCTTCTACCAAAAAGAGCTAGAAAAGATGAATGAAAGTTACAAAACAACTTTTGAAGGAATTAGAAAGCTGGACAGAAGGGAAATGCAAACAGTTGGAATTAACATTCCAATTTTAACAGAAGACTGATTCTAAAATGGCTCCTGAGATGTTTAGAAATTCAACAGAACATTTAAAAATCACACAGGACTGTGCAAACAAAAATTGTATATCTGGATGTAACAAGGAAGAAAAGCTCTCTAAACAGCAATCTTTCAGATGGGATTTCCAAAGGGCTGTGTAGTAGCAACAAAAGCATATTGATATATAGTAGCTCACTTAAAAATTAAATCTGGATTTGAATACTTGGATTAAAGTGATTTTCTCCTTCCCTAGATACCCTTATACAAAAAATATAAATGCTCTTGGGGAAATATAACAATATCAAAAGCCTCAAATTTTCTACAATGTTTTTTAATAAAATGTCTGGCCTTCTTAAAGTCAGAAATATAAAAAGATGATAAGGGGCCAAGTATCAAGAAAAAAAAAAGACAAGAGGAAGACTCATAGGAGATGTAGGTTATTAGAGATATCAGGCGAGGATTTTAAATTTAATAGCAATAAATATTTAGAGATTAGATGGAGTATTTCAATAGAAAACTTGAACCTACAAAAAAATCAAATTTTCTATTTCCTAACCAAAAAATAATCACTAAAATAAATAAATCAGTATAAGAGTTTAATAGAAGCTAAAGAAAAAGCTGGTGACATGGAAGTTAGGTCAGAACAAACTATAAAGTAGCATAAAGAAACAAAAGCATCAGCAAAGATCATGAGACAAAAGGTCAAGATTGGGAATACACATATAATATTTAATTGCAGTCCCAGAAGGAGGTAACAGAAAGCAAAGAAGTAACAGTTGAGAAGGTAATACATTTCTAATATGCCCAACCAGAAAAACTTCTAATATATCCAACCACAGATTCAACATTGGACCATGAAGTCCAATACAAAAGCAAGCAAACAAAACCACATATACCCACATCATCATCAAGTTATTGGAAACTAACACCAAAGAGAAAATCTTAAAGGAAGCCAGAGGCAAAGGATGTATTTTTTTCCTCCAAAGTACCACTGTAAGAATTATGGCTGAATTCTGGGAGATTAAAAACAAAAAAACAAAACCAAAATACAAAGAAAGCCAGTTGAGAATAGAACAGTATTTTAAATTGTTGGGAAAAAAAATAATCGGCAACTTAGAATTCTATATGCAGTAAAATATCATATCAAAGTGATATGTTTTGAAAAATGAGAATTTAACAAAAGATGGACACACAAAAAGATACTAAAAGGGGTTCTAATTTTTTAAAAAAAAGGAATAAAAGAAAAAGGAACAGAGTGAAAGAGGAAAAGAGCCAAGAATAGAAATAGAGAGAACACACACACACCACACACACACATACACACACATGTACCAATTAGGTACACAACAAAAGAGGTAACAGAAAGAAAATATATGTGGGTAAATTTGATTAAATATTGCTGATAAAAACAAGTAACATAACAATGTGTTATAATAACCCAAAAGTTGGAAGGGAAGTAATTGGAATTAAGTGCTCTAAGGTAGTTGCTTTGGTATGGAACTGGTATATTAAACACTAAGAAATTAGCATATATATTAAACACTAAGAAATAGAGAAATTAGATCTCTATTGTGACAATAAACAAAAAATGAGTAACAAGTTAATAGACAATAGTGTAATTAAATATATTTCATTTAATTCTAAAGTCAGAAAACTAAAAGACTATAGAAAATTAGGGAAATGGCAGATTTCAACAGAAAAATAGCAGAAATTATATGTGAACAGATTAAATATTACAATTATATGCAAATACTGCATTGGATTAAAATAAATTATATGCTATACACATTAGAAAGATTTTAAATATAGGAATTCAGAAATGTTTAAGTTTTTAAATATAAATTTAAATATGATTTAATTTTTATTAACTTAATTTATTTAGTTTTATTAACTTAATTAATTTTTAATAAACTTAAATATTAATTTAAGATTTTAAATATAGGAATTCAGAAAGGATTAGGGGAGGTGGGAAACATTTGAATATTAAACAAAAAATATCTTATATTTCAAAGGACTTAAAATACATAAAATGGGGAAGAGAAATAAGCTTGAAGACATTAACAAATACCTAAATCACAGTCAAATATTTGAAAATGAAGCATGTTTTTAAA
>PISX010011818.1:49047-63623 GCA_004024625.1 Mellivora capensis
AAAAATTTTTTAAAAATGCAGGGCACAAATAAAGTCATGATTAGAAAGATACATATAAACCCTCATAAACACTTATTAGAGAAAAAATCAACATTCCCTAGGATAGATCACATGTCAGGCCACAAAGCAATTCTTAACAAATTCAAGAAGACAAGTCATACCAAGAATCTTTTCTGAATATATTATAAAACTAGAAGTCACCAAGAAGAAAGCTAGAAAATTTACTAGCATATGGAAACTAAACAGAATACTCCTAGGCAACCAATAGATCAAAGATAGAAACAAACAAAAAATTAAAAAAATCTTAACACACCAAAACCTAGGAGAAAGTGCAAAAGCAGTTCCTAGAGGGAAGTGTATAGAAACAAATGCATATATTAAGTAAATAAGATGATCTCAAACAAACAACCCAAGTTTATGTCTCAAGGAACTAGAAAAGGAAGAACAACCTAAGTTCAAAGTTGCCAGAAGGAGGAAAATAATGAAGTTCAGAATGGAAATACAGAGAGAACAGGAAAACAATAGAAAAAAATCAGCTGATTTTTGAAAAGATAAATAAAATTGACAAATCTTTACCTAGACTAAGGAAAAAAGAAGACTCAAGTAAATAAAATCCAAACTGAAAGGGGAAACACTACAACTGATATTTTAGCAATACAAAGGATCATAAAAAACTACTCTAAACAATTATGCATCAACAAGAAATATAACCTAGAAGAAATGGATATTCTTATAATCCTATACCTATCATGACTGGTTTATAAGAAACAGTACATCTGAATAGACAAAAACAAGTACTAATTTTGAATCATTATTAAAAAAATCGCCCAACAAAGAAAAGCCTAGAATCAGATGGTTTCACTGGTGAATTCTACCAAATATTTAAAGAATTAATGCCAATCTTTTTCTATCTTTTTCTCAAAAAAGTTTAAGAGAAGAGAACATTCCCCAACTCATTTTATGAGAGCAAAATTACCCTGGTATTCAAGCTATATAAGGACTCTACGGTGAAAGAAAATTATAGACCAATATTCCTGATGAATACAGATTCAGAAATATACAACACAATATTAGCAAACAGATTTCAAAAACACATCAGAAGTATTACACACCATGATCAAGAAAGTGGGATTTACTCCAGGTTTGTAAATATCGTTCAACATGCAAATCAATGAATGTGAAATATCACATTAATAGAATAAAAGATGAAAGTTACGTGATCATCCTAACACATGCAAAAAAAAAAAAGGATCTGGTAAAATTCAACTTTTCATCATAAAACCCTCAACAAAGTTGAGTACAGAATGAACATTACCCCCAACATAATAAAGGACCTATATTGCAAACCCACAGCTAACATCACAGTCAACAATGAAAGGCTGAAAGCTATCCTCCAAGATCAGGGACAACAGAAGGGTCCTCATTCTTACTTAACATAGTAGTGCAAGACTAAGCTATAGCAAAACAAAAAAGTAAAATAAAATAAAATAAAATAAAATAAAAGGCATTCATATTGGAAAGGACACAAACTTGTAACTAGTAAATAAATATGTTGTGGAGTTCTAATACATAGCATGGTTATAGTCAACCGTATTCTATTAAGAACTTCAATTGTGAAATTAGATCTGAATTGCTCTTGCTACACACAAAAATTCCTAATTACGTTATAGATGGAGGTCCCAAATACTTTGGAGGGAATGCTATTGTAATAAATGTATCAGATCAACACATTGTATACCTGAAGCTTACATAATATTATGCCAATTATATCTCAATAAAAAATAAAAATAAAGTTCAAGTTTTACTAACATATTAATAAATTATTTTCTACAAACATTATAATATTTTACTCATTTCCTATCTAGAATCTTTCAACCAAAGAGAAACTAAAATGAGAATGGAATTACTTTCTAGCTCAGATTTTATACTGTCAACTTTATAGAGTTGGAAACTCTATACTGGAAACCTAATACTGAAATCAAAATAATTGGAAAACTGACAATACTGAATGGGCACTCACTAAAATAATACTGCTCTTTTATGCATTGGTTCATTCTTCTTCTATAAGCAGAATAAAATATAAAGGAAGGGGAAGAATGTTCCTAATTGGGCATCACTAACTCAGCAGCTTTCCACTCATTTATTCAACAAGTAATGTAACAACAATAGAAGCATGTTATTCTTGTTACTGGGGATGCCACACCTGAGAAATGGCCTAACAGTGACTGACCTAATCCATCAAGAATTTCAGGCAATTTTATGTCACAAATGTAACTTGAATCCATTTATTTTTCTCCATCTTCACTAGCGCTACCATCTATATTAAGTTTCTATTCTGGTAGATGATTTCTGAAGCTTAGATAAACCGAACAACTTTTTAAAATGTATTTCTTGCTTTTCCAAATTATCCTCTCCTTGTATCCAGTCACTTCTTATAATTACATCTATACATATCACCTCAATACCTAAAACCCTTGCCTGAATTTCCATAGCTAGTCCCATCACTCCAGAACAATTAGCATGGCTCATTGCATCGTGCCTGACCCATCACTTGGGAAAACCTCCAGACTCTTCTAGTAATTAAAAATTAATGAGATAATTTTCTAGCTTGGGAAATAAGAAAACAGGAAAAAAGAATAAACTCAAATACAATTGAACAATAAATGATAAAACTTCAAGCAAAAATAGATCAAGTAAAACACAAAAAAACTTTCCAATAATGCCAAAACTTTGTTATTTTAAATAATTAGATCAACTAACCTTTGAGAAGATGATCCATAGAAAAGGGGGAAAAAGTCTTAAAATAGGATGTAAAGAGGATCATAACTATAAATTCAGGAGGAACTAAGCCCATAATAAAAAATGAAAAATTTTACGTTAGTATATTTGAAACTTAGGTGAAAGAGATAAACAACAGAAAAATAGGAAATTATAAAACTGTCTAGAAAAATTAAACATGAAATGTTGCCATAACCCTATGAAATTTTAATCTTAAAATCACTATCCACTCACCCAAATAAAAACAAATTATGAAAGTTTTCAAAGAACTAGCAATTCCAATTCAATGTATTTTTTTTTATAGAAAAGGTGGCCGTTCTCTCATATTCAGTATATGAGGTTAGTATAAATTTGGTATCAACACCAGAGAAGTACAGTATGAAATAGGTCAAGCCCACTAATAATAAGAAGTTCAATACTCCAAAATCCTTATTAGTATTGAGAACTGAATGTTTAATAAATCACAACCAAGTTGTACACTGTGGTTGTTTTCAAATGGTTTCAAATTAGCACACCAAATTAGAATAATTAATGCATTGAGTGATCAAGAACATAGGAAAACTCTTACTTGGATGAAATCAACCTGAATTCAACATCCTTCCCAATTCTTAGCAAACTGAAGTTTATCTTGTTAATGTGATCAAGATTTCACCAAAAACATTCATGGCAAATATCTCCAACACTCTAACAGTTCTATTACTCTGGTACACTCTTGATACTAATGAGGAACAAAACAAGAATGTTTGCTTCCTCAAATAGCTGGAGATTTTTGTAAAGGCTTGATTAGAGTCTTGGTTCTCTATATGGTGCCCACTGGTGCTGAAACTTCCAATGTGGCCACTACACTGTCAGATCTAGTGGTCGGGCTGGGAGAGTTGCATTGGCTTGAAGATGTTTATCACTGGTCTCTCTTTATGTGTCTTCTCCACATTGTTAACTTGAGCTTCTTTATGTGAGCACCTTGGGGTAGTCATACTTATAATGTGGCTGCCAACTTCACCCAGGCTGATTGTTTCAAGAAATCAATGCAGAAGTTGCAAGACTACTTATGACATAGCCTCAGACAATAGGCAGCATTACCTCTGCCAAACTGATTCAAATATCGGGGGTGTGCCCATTTATGGGTCATCTTAGACAGCTAAAATCATTTCATCTCAGAACTTAAAGTAGGTATCTTTTTTTTTTTTTTAGTTTCCAGTGACTTTAATAGAAATGTAATACCTTTTTGATGTCCTCTTTCTTTACAGAGGATTCTTAAAGTCATTGTGTATCTTCTTTTTACTTTGTCTCCACAGAATTTTTTTTTTTAGACTTTATTTATTTATTTGATGGACAGAGATCACAAGTAGGCAAGAGAGGCAGGCAGGGAGAGAGAGGAGGAAGCAGGCTCTCCACGGAGCAGAGAGCCTGATGTGGGGCTCCATCCCAGGACCCTGGGATCATGATCTGAGCCAAAAGCAGAGGCTTTAACCCACTGAGCCACCCAGGTGCCCCTCTCCATAGAATTTAATATAGCCACTTGCACATAAAAAATACTCAAATGGGTGATGTACTATTGAACATGATTGCAAAAATTCTGCTTTTGATTTTTATGTTAGCTTGGGTACTTAAAAATTTAATGTTCTAATATCTCAATGATATTAGCACTCAATTTTCCTATTTATTGTATTAAAACACCATATCTCAAATTAACTTATTTTCTTATTTGTTTGCTTATCAGAGTTTACAGGCTAGCCCTCTGAAACTTTTAGGAGAAAAACTATTTCCCTGGTTCTTCCTTTAAGGCAATTTCCTTTCTTGAAGTCAAATTTCTCTCTCTCAACAAAACAAACAAGCAGCATACCAACAAACAGTTCTCTTTTCTCTGTTGACATTTATACTGAGGTCTGGCATGATCACTTCATCAGCTGTTTTCAGTTAAATTTCCCAGTCTGTTGCTGGGTAAGAGAGTAAACACTTGCTTTTTAAAATGGCCCCAAATCTTTTAAATATCAACCACTATCATATAAACAAGGTAATGCACAATTATAGTTATAGAGTTTGTTGTTTTTTTTTCCAGTACATACACCTATTAACCTCTTGTTTTATCCCACCAAATTCAGGCTAACACACCAATTACTGTTTTAATATTTGCTTTGTTCATCTTATTCTGTAATAAATAAGATATTTATTTTAATTTTAGATGATCTTTTTCCATACAAGACATGAATGAATTTAGTTACCAACTACAGAACATCTGATTAAAGTAAGAAAAATTGTTAAATACTTCCCTTTTCATTTTGAAATATATTTACTCATTGGGCTGAAACATGTCATTTACAGGAGTGGTCTGTGGTAGCCCATTCCACTCATTTCAATGAGTTTGTGCTCAAATTCGCATAAAAAAGAACAATTGCAATCATGTAACAATTTTTTGTGTGTTTGAACAGAAGCAATAGAAATACTTACTTATTTGTATAGTTCAAAGATATCATTTGGAAATAATGGCCCTTAGTCTCTCCTAATGTTTCAGGAAAAATAAAGACGGCCAAAAGAAAATCAAAATCCTTCAATGGAGTGAATTAAATTTACAGGATGAATAGGTGGTTTTTTTTTAAAGATTTTATTTAGGGACGCCTGGGTGGCTCAGTTGGTTAGGCAGCTGCCTTCGGCTCAGGTCATGATCCCAGCATCCTGGGATGGAGTTCCACAACGGGCCCCTTGCTGGGCAGGAAGCCTGCTTCTCCCTCTGCCTCTGCCTGTGCTCCCTCTCTCGCTCCCTCTCTCTCTCTGACAAATAAATAAATAAAATCTTTAAAAAAAAGATTTAATTTATTTATCTAACAGAGAGAGATCACAGGTAGGCAGAGAGACAGGCAGAGAGAGAGGGGGAAGCAGGCTCCCTGCTGAGCAGAGAGCCAGATGTGGGGCTCGATCCCAGGACCCCGAGACCATGAACTAAGCCGAAGGCAGAGGCTTAACCCACTGAGCCACCCAGGTGCCCCCAGGATGAATAGGTTTGAGGGGATTTTGAACAATGCTGATTATGGAGAGAGGCATTAAGGAGAATAGGTTTTGTTTGTTTTTAAAATAAGAATACTTGCAGAACATACAGAAATTCAAAGTGAGCTCAAGTATCTCTGAGATAAAGAGCTAGTCTTGGCCTTCTGAAACTTAGTACTAGTCATTTGATGGATTCAGTGACATTCCAAAAAGAGACAATAGAGAAGTGTCATGAACAGAGTATCTGCCCCAGGGTGGGAAAACACATGATTTATTATATCTTTTTCTATTTGTGTATGTCAATAGCCAAGATTAAGGCTCTGCCATGGGCTTAAGCACAGTTCCACAGTGAGCAAAGTAGTACCATATAGAAAATAATAGTTCTCAGATGAGAAATTGCGATTTGGTTGTGTTTTGTTTTGTTTTATTCCTGAATTCAGAAAGAGGCCAGTCTCCTGATTCCCCTTCATTGCATCACACTATTGTCTCTCCTTCATTCAGAAAACTTGAGAGAGTAAAACTAAAGTTCTATTTTAGAAATAACTCTAAAGGAAAGAAGGCAAGCTTTGTGACACTTCTCCGTAAGTGAGATTTTTTTTCTAATTCTACAGTTCACCCAAAGTGGATGAAACTTGAAACTTCGTGAGGGGATGAGATAACTTTCTACCAATCACACAACAATAACCAAGCACCCGTCTTAATTGGGTTGGTGTAGAAGAGCATGAAGGAAACCTGGGAAAGATAAAATTATACATATTAAGCCACAGTTTTACAAAATCTTTCCCAACAGCATTAATAAGATAATTCTCACTTGAAAAATTCCAATGTGACAGAAATTTAATGTGCCATTACCAGTGTGTACTTTCTATAGGAAAGAGATGTTGGGACAAAATGTAGATAAAAGGCTTGGGGTTCAAAAAGCAGAAATGGAAACTAGGAGCATAACCTTGCTATAGTAAATGTTTACTGAAATAATTAAACAAAAAAAAGTCATGGGATATACAGCCAGTTAAAATAAAAAACTGATAGCTAATTTAAAAGGACCACATGGTATCTTCTGGGTTAGTCCTTAGCCCTCGGATAACCCCATTTTATGGATGAAGCAGCTGAGGTCCAAGGATGTTACATAAAAGAGATATTTACTATATACTTACTAATGAATAAATAACATTCAGTCAAATTCATCAATGTATGTTTCAACCTGGAGGACTTCTTAACTATGAAAACAAAAAGTCTCTCTTGTATTTCCAGCACAGCTCAAACCAGATGGCCGGATTTATTTCTGAATTTGACTTTTTCTGTGTCAGCTTCACCCGTAAGGATGATAGCAGGATCCTGAAGGCAGATTACTGTTACACAGTTTTCCAACTATGGCATACCAGTGTGTCACATGCCACACAATCTCCCAAAGCCCCAAATTATAAGATCACTGACTCTAGTTTTAGAAAGTCTCTTCTTATAGCTCTTCTAAGAATCAAAGAAACTTAGGTTCCAGGAAATCCCAGCAAGTTGTTTATAATTTCACTGCATTGAGTTTTATGCTCATTCCTTCATGGTGGATAGTGGGACAGGATATGCGAATTAGCTTTAAATAATTAGGACCCTTCATTAGACAAGGTGGTAGGGTGAATTCTAGGGAATCATATGGCTAAAAATGAGGATGTAAATTCAGGTGGGAAAATGAGAATACTGTGGAAAGCAGAAGAGGGAAAGCCGATGGTGGAAAAACGTATTGGGCTAATGCTAGTGACTCTAACAAAGATATAGAAATGAAAAATAGTTCAACTCTATTCTAGTGTATAGGTGAACAGGTGGGTGTTGATGGCTTTCAGAGACCCAGGCTGGTGAAGGCTTTGCCGTCTTCAACATACACTTTTTTTTTTTTTTTTTTTTAACAGAAGGCCTGGCTTTTATTGTCATCAAAGCTCCTGGTGACTCCACGTGGCAGTCCTGGGGAAGCCCTGAGCACGGAAGCCACTTGTTCTCAAAGGTAAAGGCAAAGCCAGAACCTGGGTTTTTCATCCTGAGCCCCACATCCATGCACATCAAACCAAACAGACTTAGAGTCAGAGGGGAATTCAGAAATTTAGCACTGAAAAGGCACTGCCTTAGAAATGTGGCCATCACTTCTGCTCAGAGCACAGACCAGGACATGAGCGTTGGCAGCAGGCATGAGGGTATCCTACGGTGCCAGGCCTGTCCAGCCGGCTGAGCAGACTGTTCCGCTGTCCCCAGCACGCTGCAGTGGCCCACAGTGGTAGCCTCCCAAGCATGCGGACACTTATTGCCCATCACGCTTGACCTCCTGCCTGTGCCTCTGTCAGCCCTGGACACTTCGGAGAGAAGGATGCTGGTGTCCACAACTGGCAGCACCGTGACACACCACAGGTGGCTCTGAGCTGAGGGCAGCTCTCTGCACACTTCAAGAGAGGCCTCATGAAAAAGCTAACCCTGTTGGCATCTCAATCTTGGATTGGACTTCCAGTCCCCAGTAGTGTTGGAAAACAAATTTCTCTTACATCTATGGTTTTCTGTTGTTACAACACAACCAACTAATACATCTGTATTTCCCTTCAATTTTCTGTGCTTAGAGAAGACTTTCACCATCTAACCTAAGGCCTATGTATTTGTAAAGCTTCATTCAACACCACAATTCACTATGAGCTCACTTGGCATCCCAGTTGTTTCATGATCCATGTGGAACTGGCTAGAATCCTCTCGCTCCCAAGGTCTATTTTTCTGTATATGAGCACTATCTCTATAATCAACCTGAACTCTCTTAAGTTCACAGACTGGGCTTCGGTCCTCTCAGCAACATCTGTAAGACACTACAGGTAAAAGAGACCCACAGAGAATCCAGTGTAGTCAAAGAAGAAATAGCGCTTGACCTTGAAAAAGGTGGTACTTTCACCAACAAAAGCTTTTGGTAATAACTGTCAGTCACACTGTCCCATGAGCTTATTTAAGACTCCAAATGACTTTGTAATGTGTACTATTTCCTGTATGAGGAAACAAACTTAGATTGTTTAACTTTTCTAAGATTATGCAACTTATTGTCATCAATGTTTTTCTTATTTTTCCAACTATGGCACATCAGTGTGTCACATACCACACAATCTCTTTTAAATGTTGACAAATGGAGAATATGGACCTATTATTTCTTTGTTTTGCCTCTACTTTAGTTACTAGATTTCCTTAGATTAGCTGGCAGTGGGTTTATATATTAGGGTATCAGCATTCTAAAAAACATTATGAGAGGATTTAAAATAATGGTTTCCTCAGGCACAAATGAACTTATCTCTTAGTTCATGTCTTTTTTTTTTTTTCTAACTTGCTTGAGGTGTTTCACCATTTCAGTGACAATGATATCTTTTGATACCAATATCTTTGTAACCATGCATTTTCAAGGTCCAAAAAATGTAGTCTTTAACTAAGGAAGCCCTAGGGAAATAGTCACAGGTTGGAATGGCTCAGACTAAAACAACTTAAATCCTTTCTAACTATTACAACAAAACACACACACCAGGTTTCAGTTACAAGAGCACTTTTCTTTAGGAAAAATCTTTACACAATGTGGAGTTTTAGACACGGATGTAAGGCTTAACTGCAGTCCTATTTTATGTCTCCACTTAAATGAAGTGATTGAGCTCACTCTAAGAAGTATAAGCAACTATACCCTTCAGCCTAATTTTAGAGGTGTGGGCTATATAATTCTGTGATCACACTTACTGACTATTGATGCTACAATAAAGTCAAAGTCTGAGGGCTCATGCCATACTTCTCATTTTGCAAGCCCTTTACCTATAAGTGAGCTTTTGATAGAGAAGACTGAAAAGCTCTTAATAACAATAATACCCAAAGAATAATACCTTAAGAAGAAGAATACATATATTTTAAAGGTCCAGTCTAAAAGTTTTGTGGCTAAGTATTTGATAAATTATACAGTCCTGCATTTTGAGATGGATAGAACTATAAGGCCAATATGTGTCCTTTTCCTTAAAACTATATTACAACTGGAACAGTCTCATTGTTCATCTCAAATTTGCCTATAAAAATGTTTTTTAAATCAGAAGAGTGGGAAATAATGTTGAAGTCACATAGAGCTTCAAGGGGCCCATTAGTTCCTAACTGCTATTACTCTCACAGCAAATGCTTTTGATTTTCATCACATACTGGACCCATTTGCTTTGCACACCCACCCTTCCTATTCATTCAAAGCTGTGCTCTGTATCTTCTTTCTGCTCCCAATATCAGTTATTGTCATAGCTGCTGTTCCACACTTTGAATTCATGGAGATATTTATTAATAAGAAACCAAACATCTTTAAACAACAACAGTTGTTATACCCTTTTATTACCAACTTCTACAAAACTCACACATACATTCTTTGTATTGATTTGCTATTGGTGCATATCAAACCAACCCTAAACTCATCCCCTAAGGACAGTCATTCGTGGCCACTCATGCAAACTTCACTTTGAACTTGCTGCTCTTTCCGGTATGAAGGCTGCCCTGTTTGAGAACTTCCGGTAATAAGAAATTATCTTCACCAGTATTTCACAACATCCAGTTATATCTCACAATGGGGGTTCTTCTAATTAGAACTCCTTCCTCTATCAAAATGATTTTTAATCAAAAAGACTAGGATTATTAGAGATACAGCTGAAAGATAATCAAAGGTGGTATTTCTGAAAAGAAAAGAGCTAGTCTCTCATCAGGTCCCACTCAAGTGCCCTGTGATCAAATACCTTTGGAATAAAGTTGATAACCATTTTTCTCTTACAAAGATTAATGAAACACAAATGTACAATTAGGTCTCTGAGTCATGGAGAACTAGAATTATGGGCTTCACTTTCTGGCACTACCATATACTATGAAGGTAGGAGCAATTGACTTGACATTCTTATTTCTCAGACTCTTGTTTCTATGAAACAAGAGCAGTGATAAGAACTTTGACCTCATAGGGTGAAAATAATGAAATATATATATATATATATATATATATATATATATATAACTCTAAACCTAATCCATACTTTTAGTACATACTTAATAAATGGTAAATAGGATTGTTATAAATATTTCTCTAACTTATTTGACCATGGAAGCCTATTATGAAAAGTTCTGGATTAGGAATGCATTTAATGGGAAATAATTGTGCATTCCTTTTTCTTTCATTTGATTCTGGGCCTTAAATAAGTCACTTTTTAATCCTTGCCTTGAATTTGTAGGCATTGTTGAGACTTCTAAAAAGTCAAACATCATCTGCTTCGTTAAAAAAGCCATTTTTCTTTTTACATAAATGGAAATAAGAGTTTCTAACTTCACACTCTCAGATGACTAATTGCTACATTAAGTAAGGCTGACTTAAAGAGAATGAAAGCAAACACACATGACCTAAGAAAAGAATTAAATTAGAGCCACATGAATATGTGGTTTGAGAATCTGGGCATTAAGGTAATGAAATGGTCCCAGAAGCTCAAAGGAATTGTATGATAAAAATGTTTGTATGAGTTAATTAATAAATTCATGTGGTAGTAATTAAGACATAGATTTAGGCTTCTTTTCTCCCCTCTCTGTGTCTTATCCTGTGGTAAACCAAAGGAAAATGAGATATCAGAGAAAGGACAGTGCTGTCAAATACAAGGGCAAATTCAGCAGAGCCATGGTTGGAATGAACTTTAAAAGTGACAAATGCAAATTTCTGCCAGATCAACAGTCTCCTTGCCAACCTCCCCGGCAGACTGGTCAATGATAGAGACTCACTGCTTGTCCACATAGGCTTAACGTCTACCTCTCATTATGCAGAATTTTAAAAAGTACTAAATTAAGCTAAGTTCAGCATCCAAAAACCTTCCACCATTGGTTGTGCTACTACCTTCTAAAGGGAAACAAAGTAAGTTCAACCTATCTTTCAGTGTGCAATCTTTATTCCTTTGGAAAGAGACAGAAGCCTCTCAAGTCTTTGTTCCTTTAGCTTAAATGTATCCAGTTCATACAGAATCCACAGGAAACTGAGCTTCTAAGTAATTCACTAACCTGAGGTTTGTAGGTTACTAGGTTGAATCTAGTAGGTTTGTCTAGTAGCCACACTGTTATTCACATGTATCTCCCCTAAACCTTCCCATTGAGGATACATGTAACTTGTGAATATATTCATCTTACTTGTTTTACATTCTACAATATAACCAATTCTGAGTTTGTCTTCAGATAAAGGCAACAGAAATTTGTTACTAGCTAGGGGTTCCCTTTCTGGACCTGAGTCATAAAAGAATCTGAATACAATGCTGGGAATTCCCATCAGGTAAAGGAAATTTGCTGACTATCAAATATAGACCACTGACTGATGTATATTATCAGGAAAGTAGGTTTTCTGTGCACTTACAGAGCACATAGCACAGTAGCTAGAGCAATGCTAAGTGGTTTGCCTACGACTCTGTGATCTAACATGTATGACAGAGATAGGTGAGCTTCAGGTTAATTGGGAAAATGCAATCATCTGGAGAATAATATGACTTAAAAATTATCCCAGAGAAATACAGGTGATCAGGAGGTTAAAACAAAAACAAAAAAATATTCAAAGGGTCTGTCCAACAAGAAGATCTAAAAATTTTAAATATCTATGCCCCTAATGTGGGAGCAGCCAACTATATAAACCAATTAATAACAAAATCAAAGAAACACATCAACAATAATACAATAATAGTAGGGGACTTTAACACTCCCTTCACTGACATGGACAGATCATCCAAGCAAAATATCAACAAGGAAATAAAGGCCTTAAATGACACACTGGACCAGATGGACATCACAGCTATATTCAGAACATTTCATCCCAAATCAACAGAATACACATTCTTCTCTACTGCACATGGAACATTCTCCAGAATAGATCACATCCTGGGTCATAAATCAGGTCTCAACCAGTATCAAAAGATTGGGATCATTCCCTGCATATTTTCAGACCACAATGCTCTGAAGCTAGAACTCAATCACAAGAGGAAATTTGGAAAGAACCCAAATACATGGAGACTAAACAGCATCCTTCTAAAGAATGAATGCGTGAACCAGGAAATTAAAGAAGAATTGAAAAAATTCATGGAAACAAATGATAATAAAAACATAATGGTTCAAAATCTGTGGGACACAGCAAAGGCAGTCTGGAGAGGAAAATATATAACGGTACAAGCCTTTCTCAAGAAGCGAGGTCTCAAATACACGACCTAACCCTACACATAAAGGAGCAGGAGAAAGAACAACAAAGAAAGCCTAAACCCAGCAGGAGAAGAGAAATAATAAAGATCAGAGCAGAACTCAACAAATAGAAAAACAAACAACAACAACAAAAAAAAACCCAATAGAACAAATCAACAAAACTAGGAGCTGGTTCTTTGAAAGAATTAATAAGATTGATAAACCCCTGGCCAGACTTATCAAAAACAAAAGAGAAAGGACCCAAATAAATAAAATCATGAATGAAAGAGGAGAGATCACAACCAACACCAAAGAAATACAAACAATTATAAGAAAATACTATGAGCAACTCTATGCCAACAAATTTGACAATCTGGAAGAAATGGATGCATTCCTAGAGACATATAAACTACCACAACTGAACCAGGAAGAAATAGAAAACCTGAACAGACCCATAACCAGTAAGGAGATTGAAACAGTCATCATAAATCTCCAGACAAACAAAAGCCCAGGGCGAGACGGCTTCCCAGGGGAATTCTACCAAACATTTAAAGAAGAATTAATTCCTATTCTCCTGAAACTGTTCCAAAAAATAGAAATGGAAGGAAAACTTCCAAACTCATTTTATGAGGCCAGCATCCCCTTGAACCCAAAACCAGACAAGGATCCCACCAAAAAAGAGAATTACAGACCAAGATTCTTGATGAACACAGGTGTGAAAATTCTCACCAAAATACTAGCCAATAGGATTCAACAGTACATTAAAAGGATTATTCACCACGACCAAGTGGGATTTATTCCAGGGCTGCAAGGTTGGTTCAACATCCGCAAATCAATCAATGTGATACAATACATTAATAAAAGAAAGAACAAGAATCATATGATACTCTCAATAGATGCTGAAAAAACATTTGACAAAGTACAGCATCTCTTCCTGATCAAACTCTTGAAAGTGTAGGGATAGAGGCCACATACCTCAATATTATCAAAGCCATCTATGAAAAACCCACTGCAAATATCATTCTCAATGGAGAAAAACTGAAAACTTTTCCACTAAGGTCAAGAACATGGCAGGGATGTCCATTATCACCACTGCTATTCAACATTATACTAGAAGTCCTAGCCTCAGCAATCAAACAACAAAAAGAAATTAAAGGCATCCAAATTGGCAAACAAGTCAAACTCTCACTCTTTGCAGATGATATGATACTTTATGTGGAAAACCCAAAAGACTCCACTCCAAAACTGCTAGAACTCATACAGGAATTTAGTAAAGTGTCAGGATATAAAATCAATGCACAGAAATCAGTTGCATTTCTCTACACCAACAACAAGACAGAAGAAAGAGAACTTAAGGAGTCAATCCCATTTACAATTGCACCCAAAACTATAAGATACCTAGGAATAAACCTAACCAAAGAGATTAAAAATCTATACTCAGAAAACTATAAAGTACTCATGAAAGAAATTGAGGAAGACACAAAGAAATGGAAAAATGTTCCATGCTCCTGGATTGGAAGAACAAATATTGTGAAAATGTCTATGCTACCTAAAGCAATCTACACATTTAATGCAATCCCTATCAAAATCCCACCCATTTTTTTCAAAGAAATGGAACAAAT
>PISX010011819.1:0-63337 GCA_004024625.1 Mellivora capensis
GAAGTTGTTGTATTCGTGGGATTAGCTGCCGTAACAAGACACCACGGACCGTGCTGCTGAAACAACACAGATTTATTTTCTCACCAGCCGGGAGTCTGGATGTCTGGGAGTGAGGTGCGGGCGCCTCTGGTTTCTGGTGAGACCTGTCCACCTGGCCTGGACATTACTGCCTTCTGCCTGGGTCCTCACTTGGTCTTTCTTCCAAGCGCAGAGAGAGCAACCACTGGGGTGTCCTCTTCTCGCAAAGACACAGGCCCTAGCGGATCATGCCACTCTTGACCTCCAAACACACTCACATTTGGGGGTAAAGGTTTCAACCTCTTAATGCTGGGGGGACGTGCAGTCGTATTCTGTAACTGAGTGGGTCCACGGTAGCTGTCCTCACGGGGAGGTACGGAAGCTCAAAGCCTTCCCGGGGGTGAACACAAGAGCCTCTTCACGACTCATGCTTCCTGTACTTGCACGTCTGTGGGGTGCAGGGCCCACGCTGGGCTCTGCAGGTCCTGCCCTTCTCCCGGCTCCGACCATTGAGGCCACCCAGGCAGTGCCTCACGCCCACCTGGCAGACCTCTCCCTCTGTGCGTGTTCTTCCCCTTCCTTGGCCACATGCTTCTGCGGCTGCACGTTAGACCCCCCGTGCTGCTAGCTGCGCCTAAGCCGGCGCCCGCCATCACCTCTCTCTGTCCCTGTCCCAGAATCTCAAGCCGCTCCTCCTGGGGACACCAGGCCCTGACCTTCCTGCCCCTCCTCGCTCTATGGCCTTCTCCAGGAAAATGAAGTTAATAACGTCCGGTCACTCAGGAAAATCTCAGCTCTAAGAAAAAGGAACAAACTAAGAAGGGGGTTTTATGTAAGGATCGAAAGACGCATAAGGATGATGACCAAGAAACAGAAGTTGGGCCAGAGAGGACGGCGTGTGTGTGCAAAGGGAAAGATACCTTTCCAAACCTGTTATATTCCTATAGGATTTGGGGTGATTTTTTGGGGTAGCTTTTTGAATCTATCTTGTCAGAAAGACTAAATTTTTAATCTGTAGAGGTTTCCATCTCCCCACAAAGTAGTCCTTCTAGGAATCGTGCTTTTTCCTGGCACATCAGACCCAGAGCCGGTCTCTGGTGGGAGGCAGGCCGTGGTCGGCCCACAGCGCACACACCGTTCCACAACCCTCCGAGCTCATGGCACCCCGAACAGCAGGAGCAGGAGCAGGAGCCATGAACTCTAGTTTGCTGCAAGTTTGAAAGATCATTACGGAGGAACGGGGTCATAAGAAGGAAAAAGCGCCAGGAAAGACGTCGCTGCTCTTGCTCCGGGAACCTCACGTGAGGGAGTCATGTACGAGCGTTGCTTTCTGTCCACCCACAAGAACATTACTGTGGGCAATTAGTATCCGTCTTCTTTTGGAATTTTAAATCTTTTGTCTTCTCATTAAATTAAAAAAATGCAATAATATGACCTCTCAGGACACGAGCCAAATAATTATGAAATGCATATAGAGGAATGATAAATGTATCATATGTTCATACAAAAAGAAAGGGAAAGAAAGAGGGATAGAGGGAGGGAGGAGGGAAAACTCATGCATTCGGAGTGTTAAAATGTAATTTATTTATAACATAAATTAAATTTTCATCAAAAAAATTTTAGGATAATCAGAGAAAGGGACATTCTTAATTATTCTTTGAATGTAAAAACTCTAAACTTCTATTTTCAGAAATCCCAGATTGGGAGTGCTCATGTGCTGGGAGATTTGGGCTTTTTTCTACAGAAATTTCTGAGTCTGAGAAAGGTCTAGTGTGACTAAAGCACTTTTTCAAGTAAACGCTTGTATGAGCGCCGGCTGCACACCCATCGTCCGGGATGTCTTCACAACGTCACTTGGCCCACGTGAACGGGCTCCTCGCGGGGTGGCCACCCGGAACGCCTAAGGCACTCTGAGCGTGGGGTTCAGAGGAAGAACAGATGTATCTTCAGTTGTGAGAGCCCCGCCGAAGATGCGCACGAGCAGTCATGCCGGAGCCCTAGACTGGGTCTGGGATCCATCAGACCCCGGGGACTGCACGGGGAGAGCCATGACCCTGCTCTGGGCTGTGCGGGGCCAACCAGGACAGCTGGCGGTCACGCAACAGCAAGGTCAGGGGGCGGGAGGGGACACGCGAGGGAGCCACAGGCAGGGGTGCTCTGGCACGGGGCCGATGGTGTCTGGGCTGCAGTGGAGGGCAGGCAAAGCTGTGTGTGTACCCTTGAGCTGCACCAGAAGGGGTGACTGGGGTTCTGCCAGGGAACTATGTTTGCAAAGGGAATCAAAAGGTTTGCGTGTGTGTGTGATACGTAATGTGTATCTGTGTGTGTACGTGTGTATATGTGTGAACACGCACAAAAATACTTGCATGCATGCACGTGTGCACGAGCAAACACAAGCATGTGATGTGTGTGCACGCACGCACGTGCACACTTACATCTATGGCACACACGCATGCGTGTGTACACATGAGCATGTGTTGTGTGTGCGTGCACACACTGCACACATGAGTTCGCGAGTGTTTACATGATCACGTGGTACCCATGCATGTGCACACTGTATAGCACACCTTTACGCATAATACAAATGTGTGTACACGAGCACGCACACACATGTGAAGTTTATGCACGCACATCCACATGCATGTGTGAATTGCATGCGTGCACACGTGTATTTAAGTCACATGTGCACACACATATGCACGTGTAGATACACGTGTAGAAGTGCGTGTGTGTTTGTGTGCACAGGTGCACATGCGTGCGTGTGTGTGTGTGTGCCTCCTATAGCAGAGATGTGAAGCTGACTATCTGCTTGAGAAAATCAAGCAGATGGAACCATATAGTGCAGTAATTTCATCTCGAAGGGTTGATCTGACCTAAAGAGAATTCAGTCAATTTCTTTCAATTCTGTTCTGCATTCTATGGCTTCAGCACTGTGGGCTGCCTCTGGTCCTAGGGCGCTGATTTCCCACTCATGTGATGCTCCAAGCATCGCTGGGCACTAGGGACACGTGTCCAGCTATTTGGATGAGAACAACAAAGCCCGCAGTGGGTGGGTATGTTCCCTCCGGCCACACAGCCACCAGGCATGAGCTCGGATGCTGACCACTGTGCTTCATGCTATAGCATTCTGGCATCATAGAAACACACATGCCGTCTGGGAGGACTTCTCCACCTTGTCGCTGTGATCCGGACACTCCTCCTTATTTCAAGTGTATCGTGAATATTCTCTACTTGTAAACTGAACACCCTTCTCTGCTGCATGTCAGATAAATGCCAAACGGTTTGGGATGAGATGACGTGCTTCCTACCCACAGGCCGGCCTGTCGCTCTGCATGTTCTCCACACCGCCACGCGGCACTTCCCTCGTTCCCCAGTAAGGAGGAAGTCCCCGCCCCTCCCCTGCTCTGGAACACCCCTACCAGCTCCCCAATGCCGTCTTGAACGCACTGACTCCTCCCTCCCCTGCCGATCTCCCCTCCACCTGGCGCCTTGTGTCCCTACTGCGGCTTAGGACAGGCTATGTTTTACTCATCTGTCTGTTGGAGGAGTGCGGGCGCCCAAGACCTGCGCCTGGGTCCACACGCAGTGCCTGACTCAACAGAGGGGCTCAGGGTCTAGGGAAGGCAATGAGCATTTCTATTCATCAAGGTTTGTGCATAATTGAAGTTAGGAAAACTCAACCATTGTGCCAGTGAGCCACAGGGACCATGATCTTAAGCAGGGCACACACTGTGCCATGTCCTCATGGCAACTTCCTGTGGGACAGAGCCCAGACCCCATGGACACCTGCTAATCACACCCACTGTGATGGACTGAGGACTAATGAAGCCCGTACCACCCTAGTTTAGTTAAAGCACGGGTTATCGGTGGCTGGGGACTCTCTATTCCTCTAGCCAGAATTATGTAACTTAACAGGATACAAATCAGGCGGTTTTGGGGATTTTACAGTTGTGTCCATTGATGTAAAAAGTCCTTTCCAAATACAGGAGATGACATCACCTACGTAAGACCAGGCAACCAGAGGACACAAAGGAACAAGGACACGGCACAAGTGGTTTTTGTGTTGCTGGTTTCTGTGCCCCGTGGTCATCCCGACGCCCTCCTGCTCTGTATCCCACCATGAGCCAACGAGCCACGGAGAGCTGAGGAAGGCAGAGTGGGAGTGACCACACACAGAACCTCATCCTCCCCACGCGTGTGTGCAAACCACACTATGTTTCACATTCTCCCTTGTTTTTACCGCTGCATGACGGTTTCTTTTCTCCCTATTATGTTGCAGTTATTTAATCCTTCCAAGAAACGCTCTGGGCTCCGTGCTTCCGAATGAGCACGTCCCTCCAGCTCTCACTGCACCCACTGGTGGCACCAAGCACTCCCTGTCTCACCTGCTACTTCCTGACTAACTTTCCAGAAGGTTTCTTCTTCGCCCGCGTTGTCGTCCCTCCTCACCGGGCACAAACCTGTTGCTCAAACTCGAGGCTGGTGGAAATCACTTTTTGTTCAAATAGTGGCATAATTGAAATGAGGAGACCCCCACCGAGACCCAGCCTGGAGGGGAAGGAGACACGGACCACATTCCGACGGCAGACAGCAAGGATGGGGACAACCAGAGAGCTCCCTGTTATGTGCACTCTCATGTTTCGGGGACCTTTACTTTGTTTACCAGCAGAAGTGGGTTCCTTCAAAGACAGTGGTCCAAACCCCCCCAACACAGATTCCTTTTCTAGAACAGCTACGAGTTAGGGCTCAGGGAACATGGGGAACAGAGCAGTGCAGAAAGAAAAGAAACATGAAAAATGTTCAAGGTACAGTCAGTGTCGTAGCTAAACTGTCCGATTAAACTATCCTTTGAATGAAAAAAAAACCATAAAATATTCCTAGCAAGTTTAAAAGCCCATTTTTATATCATTTCTTTAAACACCTTTAGAAATATATTCAAAGGTGCAAGTCACAGAAAAATCACTAATTATTAAATCAATCCATCTTTGATTTTAAAATCCAAAAGTTAACTATTAATTCTGAAGTGTTTTGTGTATAAAATTGAGGCTTTTTCTCACAGCACCAACCGGACAGAGTCCCAGTGCAGGACACACACAGGTCCCCCCGCCGCGGGCGCTGACCACAGCCATTCGTGGGCGTTCTGCTGGCACGAGACGCTCACGGAGGCTCACAGGCGACGTGTTACATGGAAAGACGCACACGCCCGCCCCAGCAGCCCTGCAAGGTCCACACTCTTTTCACCCATGTTTTCCAGGTGAGAAAAGCAGCGCGAAGAGGAAGTTCACCCCCAGGTGACGGGAAGAAGCTGGCGTTATTCCCCGCTGGAGCGAGAGGACGCCTCGGTCATCGGCGAGGCTCCAACTTCCCACTCACCGGTACGGTTTACGGGGGAAACTTGAACTACAAGAGTAGGAAGGAGAACGCAATAACCCAACATGCCGACTCCTTACATCTTCAGCGATACGGCCGTCCAGCAACTATTTCTACATTATTCTGAAGGAAATTCTAGAAACCATATAATCTTATCTAGAAATGTTTCAGAGCGCCTTTCTTTAATTAATTAATTAGTATTATATTCAGTTAGTCAGATCATCATTAGTTCTTGATGTAATGTTCAATGACTGTTAGTTGTGTACCACCCCTGGTGCTCTTCACATCACGTGCCCTCCTGGACTTCTAAGACGTAAGAGTTTTTTAAGCAACGTCATGATGTCGTTCACATACCGAAGAAAGTAATTCCTCAGCACGGTGTAGCTGATGTTCTAAATGGTGCAGGTAGTCGATGTTTTAAATTCTAATGTATGAGGTCCCAATCTTCAGTCAGGTAAAATACGCTTTTTCTCGCTGTATTTAAGACATTGTGCTTCATGTTAAAAGAGGCACAAAGATGATGGAGGAAATTTAAGGGAACAGTGTCACTGAGACCCAGAGAGCCACATCACATACACGGAAGACGCACACCACCTGGGACCTTCCCGATGCCAGAGGACACCCCTCCTGCTCTTATCCCAATCAGCACACGCCCAGGTCCGCTCCGGCACCCCGTGACGCCCCTTTGCCCAGCTTCAGGGTGCACGCCCCTCGAGGCCACCCCTGCATCCCACCCCCTCACGCGTCACTGGAGACGGCAGCTCTGGACCACCTCACTGCCGTCCTTCACACCAAGCACTTACAACCCTAACGGTATGAGCGGAGACCTCCCGAGCGGGTCTCTGGTCACATGTGACTGTTTAGTGTGGGACAGCGGGACACTGCTGGCACCGCAGGGTCCGCGACAGGCTTCTGGTCTGGGTGCAGAGGACAGAACTCCCTGTGTTCTAAGGCTTGCAGGTTAGGAGGGTTGAACAGTGTGTCCTTGTGTTGGACTTCGGCCTGCAGGATGGACGAAATGCTGCCTTCTCTCCTACCCGGCTCTGTAGTAGCCTCTCCTGATTCTGTTGCTCGACACTCAAGAAGCGGAGGGGGAGGAGCGGGGAGAAGGTAGAAGGGAGGGAGGAAATAAGACGCTTTGTGCAGACTCCCCGCCCCGCTGTGTGGTGGCCCGCTCGCCTTCCCACCAGCCTCACCTCCACGCGGGCCCGCTCCTCTCCAGCCGGGTAGGAGTCTTCCCTCTGTTTCCCTTCTGCCAACGCACTGATGCGGGTTTGACTTCTACCCTCAGATTCTCAGAGGCGGGACACTGGACAACGACATTTTTGTCGCTCCTGCCAGTCAGAGGACATGAACTGTGAAGAGCGGGCGGCTGGCGCTGTCCGCAGGCCGCACGCCCACGATCTGGGGCGGAGTAAGAGGTAAATGAGAACAAAAGCCTCGATGTGGCAAAGTCACGTATCCATAAGATAAATGGAGACAAGAATTAGTGAAAACGAGATCCGGAGAGGAGGAAATGGAAAATGCTGCATACAACCAGCCAGTTATCTTGAGAATAAAAAGTGAGACAACACCCATGAACACCAAACACATTCACGGGCTCGGAAGCACTAGGTCTTCCAAGAAGCTTGTCTTCAGAGAAGAATCTCAAGCATATCGTGTTCATGCTCATGTGAGGTCAAACTTGGCCATTTTAGTGAAACGACCGTAAAGTCGCCGGTTCAGCCTCATCCGCTGTCTGGTTCGGATTAGCTCACGTGCGTGTGGGCCAACATCTTTTTGTCATGTGTATATTTTCGCTACCAGCGCAGTGGGAGCTCATGGGTACTTATCTCCCAGACGAGCAGCTGACGGAGCAGCGATCTGGCCTGTGTGGTGTGGCGCGTCCGTGGGTGCCAGGCGCTCAGGCTCGGGGACCTCACACCCAGGCTCCGCCCCTCCGATTTGACCCCCTGCACATGACATGACTTTGGCCTGAGCGTTCTCCCCCGCGGAAAGGGGACGATATTTCCCACCTTGAAGAGCTTGCGGGTTCAGTCAGTTAATGCACGTCCGCCTCACCACCCACAGTCACCACAGAAGCCTCCTCCACTGTGACCACACATTTGTGGCGTGTGTGTGCAAACTCTTCCAGCTCTCGGAGGCGTCAGAGCTGGATGAACCAAGCCCAGGCCCCCAGGCACGGGACTCTGACCTACAACTGTGGGGTTGGAGCCTCTGCAGAGGTGACCACGTCCTTCATTTTGCAGATGAGGCAAGCAAGGGAGACTTAGTGGCTAAAAGTGGCAGCTGTGAGACAGACAGCTAGGCTGTCCCGTTTCCATGTCAGGTCAGGTCCCACACTAGACACCGCAGCAAGACTCTCCTGTCACTAACACCAATAGTTTGGGGCAAAGGACTTTTGTCTCCTTTCAACAAAATCTTTGGTAATCTGTATGAAGCTGGGGGCCATCTCTGTCGTCATGGTCAGCGGGGGGCCTCTCCCCCACTAGCCTATGTGGTCGAGAACTGAGGTCGACATTTACAGGAGTAAGAGTCCCATTCCCTTGGAAATGGTAAGTTCTCTAACCTGCGTACTCAGGAAAGTAGAGCAACCATCAAATAGTTGAAATACTGTCATAAAAGTAGGAATGAGTCTCAGCAGCTAGAACAGTTCCCGACCACAGCAGACTCTTAGACCGCATCCCTGAACTGGATCAAGTTGACCGTATGCTGCATGTCTCCAGGAGCTAGAGCTGAGAACTCCAGGTGCCTGTTGTCACTGGTGTCACCTTGGGAACACTATGAACCACATTCCAACCATGTGTGCAGTCCAGCAGCAGGACGGACCACCTTGCGGAGCGGCAGGCTGTCCGTTTCCATAGTCAAGACAGCGGTGGAAAAGCTCCCCATCAGGGGTGGCAGGGTGGGGACGGAGGGTTGGTACAGAACCGTCTGCAGCACGGCACAACGAACGTGACACAATCTTCCCCTAATGGCTGCGGATCTTGGAATTAGGGTTACAGCTCAAGAATGATCGTGGTCACTGTGTTAAACGGTTAACAGTGAAATTTTAGATGTATATATATGTATATACACACACATAGACATAATTATGTATTTGAGATTGTATATATGCTCGAGATGATATACATGTGAGATTACATATATATACACATATTTCAGGCAATTTACATATATATTTTTAACCGGGATCCACAGCCAGCACGGAGCCCAACATGGGGCTTGAACTCACAAGCCCAAGATCAAGGCCTGATCTGGGATTAAGAGTCGGATGCTTAATTGGCCGAGCCACCCAGGAGCCCCCGAGATTGTTTTCTGAAGCAGTTTGTTATCGTGTTTCTCACACGGTGTCCGGCGCCCAGTGCGAGTGTGCACTCCACTGCCTGGCTCAGAAGTAGGGCTACGTCCTGCCGTCCGCGCGCCGACAGCGCCCCGCTTCGGGCCTCACACACAGTAGGTACTTCATGTGTCAAATTAATTCAGGAACGAAAGAACAAAAGTGTAGGACGTGGAACTGAACTCTTGGGATTCGGGTTATATATGAAACAAGATCTCGTTCCAGTAGCGTCCTTTTCCCAAGTCAGATTCATACAAGTTGTGTGTGGAATGGCAGAGCTCCAACACGGGTCCGAGCTGTGTGTGCAGTCGCAGGGGGTGCGCCGTCGCCGGACAGGATGGACGGATGAAGGAGTGTTTTAAAAGGTCTCTCCTTCTGGGGACGCCTGGGTGGCTCAGTGGGTTAAGCGGCTGCCTTCGGCTCAGGTCATGATCCCAGCGTCCTGGGATCGAGTCCCACATCGGGCTCCTTGCTCGGCGGGGAGCCTGCTTCTCCCTCTGCCTCTGCCTGCCGCTCTGTCTGCCTGTGCTCCCTCGCTCTCCCTCTCTCTCTGATAAATAAATAAATTTTTTTAAAAAAGGGTTTTAAAAGCTCTCTCCTTCTCAGAAGCCTTAACGTGTACGTACACTTGGAGCTAGCTGTTACACCACCAACTTATGTCAAGGGGACAATTAACAATGTAAAATGTTTACAAGATCAGCCGTTAACTTCTTTCATAAAACAGAATTTAAAAAGCCGACGGATAAAATTACAAGAAAGGATCTATATGTACTTAGCATAACCATAAATGGAATGCTACATACCATGGAAAATGGTGTCACAAAAGTGTGCTTATTGATACAGAAAGATGTGTGTATGCGTGAAGTAAAAAAAAAGGGTCAAGAACAAAATTATAGTATAATCCATCTTAATTTAAAATTACATGTGCAAGGAAAACAGTTGCAAGAAATTTTGAACCAACATATTAATGATGGTCATCACTGAATTCTGGTATTTTCAGTGTTTTGGCTTTTTATGAGGTAGACGTGGCTGTATCTATATATGGAATAGAGGTATAGCTATTCATTAAATATCTAATTCCGTACAATGGACAAATACTAATTATGTAGCAAAACCTAAAATTAAAAGTTCTCTCTAGCTCCCTGGCAGATCGATGCCAGCAGGAATGAAAACATTTAGAACATCAGTTCCTGATAACGTCGCCGCCAAAATGTGAGGGAGACTAGAGAGGGGCCTTGAAAACGTGTGATTCACAATCACAGATTCACTGCGCGGTGAATGGAGAGTGCCAGGTCCGGACGACTGGCTCATTTCTGACGGTCTTGATGGGGTTCATCTGGTCTTATTTGCAAGACTATCACCTCTCAATCCCACCCACTCACCACTGGGAGAGAAAGCAGAGGCTCAGAAAGGTCGAGTGTGTGCCTCAAGGGCACGGGACGCAGACAGAGCTCTCCAACGTGCTCTAGTCAAGGTTGCACTACTCAAGAAGAGGGGTGAAAATTGATGAAATTGAGTCTCAGGATACATTTTCTAAGAGTTACGAATGGTGGTCTAGGGTGTGTGACCTTGGGGGAAAGACACCACAAGGTTACCGCATGGCTGCAGTCCTAGGTGAGTCATTGGAAACAGGTGTCCCCTGGATCAGCCCTGTTGTCATCATGTCCGCAAGGGGGCGAGGACAGGTCCTTCCCAAGGGCACAGAGGACTGGCAAGGAGGACGAGTCAGAAGCCACACAGGGCAGCCGACAGGAAGCAAGCACGGGGCATGTGCGAGACACTATTAGTGACAACACGCCTCTCCATGTGTCAATCAGCAGGAAAAGGGACGGTCTCACAAGAATGACACATTTCCAAACTTTCACCTTTGCCCTGCACATTCTGAGTGGGTCACAGGCTGCCTCTGGGAGACAGAGGGAACGCCAGCTCATGCGGGTCACGGATGGGCTCTTTCGCGCTCTCCTCTCCACCCACCAGTCTGCAGAGAAACGATGAGGCCCCGGGGGAAGGACCCCAGCAGAAGTCGCCTGAAACTCATCAGGCACCGTCCGAATATTAAGAATGAAACATGAAGAACTTAAAAGCACTGTGTTGACATATAAATACGCCTTTTGGCTAACGCTCTCGGCTTCATTTGGGTCGTTTCTGAGACACTTAGATTGCGCACAAAGCTCTCATCAGGGTGAGGCTGTGTCCCTCTAACCGGTGGCATTTCATCAACTGAACAAGAAGGTAAAACTAAGCATTTCGATGTCAAAAACAGTAAGAAACACTGGCAGAGAAGAGCCCTTGCCACGGACCGAGTTCAACATCGGGCACCAGCACATCCCAAATGCCTGTTCTCAGGTAACATTCCTCGCATCCCCGGCGCCAGCCCCGTCTGTATGGACGTACCACACTCCACGGCTCCTCAAGCGCCGGCGCAGGTCACACAGGTGTCCAGATGGCCGCTGCGTGCACCTCGGGCTCGGCCTCCGCGTGAGCGTCTCTGCACAAAGAGAGGACAGGAGACGTGGTTAGGGACCGAGATGGTCTCGCGATCGGACGGGAATGGAGAATTCCCTGCCCGGAGGCCACTCTCCTTGGACCAGTGAAGGCTGTGCACACACGGGTCACACGCACTGCCGTGCGGCCCGGCACCGTCCTGGAGCTACACGTCCCCGCTCCAGCCTTCAAAGCACTAGTGCCTTTGAAACAGAAGTGCGCTCTTCAATAAAAATTAAAGAACAAGGTCAGGTGTGTGACACTTGGGTCAGTCCTCAGGTCTTTGGCCTCTGTACAAAGACCACCAACAAAGGGAGGTGAGTCCGAGATGAGCTCAGGGGCCCAGGACACCGCCGGCTCACCAGGGAATCATCACAGTCACGCACAGAAGGTTCTGGACCGCAAGGTGAGCGCGCCAGCTTTCAATACGGCAGCAGCTGGGGTCACATAAGAACCTCAGAGCCAGGTTGCTTGCCCAAGGCCACCTGAGGACTAATTCTGCAGGGGAAGCCCAAGATCTAAACAGAGTGAAGAAAGACGGGTGGGGAAGGAAGGAAGTCTGACATTTCCTATTTTCTAGGTTTACTCAGAGAAGTGGGGGCATGGAAGGGAAAGAAGGGAAAAGAATTCCTTTGGAACATTAATTCAACTTTTTCTAACCACCAACCATATTCATTCCAATTTTAGCTGTTCTGTGGGAGGAAATATGAAACATGAAAATCTACGCTCTCAACTTTGCTTCTGTTCTGTGCCTCTACCTGGGATGCCCTCCCCCCGGGTCTTTATGGCCCGCCCAGGGTCTCACTCTCCGTGGCTGAAGTGAGGCCACAGAGTGTGCTAAGAGCAGTGGGGACCGTCGCGGCCATTACTGGATGACCGCGAGAGCTGGGCTCCGTGCTAGGGGCTGCGGACCCACGATCTCATCTCACCCCCGAGACAAGAGACAATATTCCCGTTTTGCACTCGTTCAAGGTGTGGTGCAGAGACACACAGCCAGGATGCAAGACCCGCTCCTTCTGACTCCCGCATCCTGTCTACATCTGCTCGCTTTCCTCCAACGTCCCAGACCCACTAAAACCCCAGTCCTGAGGTATTCACTCTCTTGGAAGGAAACGTTTTTAGTCCTTGCGACCCCGCCCTGGCTCACGTGCAGAAACGTTTCCTGGTGCCTTCAGAACACCATCATTGCTATCAAACGTAGAGACCATTTTAGATCACCCCCAGATCAAACGAAACATGCACACTTTTAAAGGGAGTCACGCCGATATCGAGTTTCTGGCAATTTCTAATAAATGGGAAAAATAAAACAAAGAACCCATTAGAAGCTACTTATGAGAATTTCAGGCCTTGTGATCTTACTTTATAAGCAAAAATGACATTAACTCTAGTTTCCACTGGGGTCAGACCATGCTTGCCTAGAGTGAGACAGAAGCAAATGTTCTTCTGATGGTTCCAAGTAGCCCCAAAGGGCTCCCTGTCCTGGCGCAAGGCAGGCGAGGCCACCGTGCTGAACAGGATGCTGACTCAGCCGACTGAGGGGCACGCGAGCTGGCTCTGGGGGCTGGAGCCAGGACACAGGTGGGCCTCGGTCTCTCTCCCTCCTCTGAAAGGTTCTGTGCAGGGCAGGAGGAGGGCTGCATAACCCCGAGGGCAGGGAGGGAAGGGTGCTCAGGAGAGGACTGGGTCGGTGTCAAACACAACATTGCTGAGTTCTTTCTACCTGCCACCCCACTTAGAGAAGTTTGTGGCCAATGAACAGAATTAATGCTCATGCGGTCACGTAAGCACAGACGTGGATACGTGTGTGTGTGTGTGGACACGAGCATTCATCGCACCTGGAACTGCCACTGCTTTAATCCGTGTTTAGTCAACCGTCTTTCTTTTTAAAAAGACTCGGTAGGTCTACAGATGTCCGCGCGACTTTGAGCGTATCGAGACGGGGTGCTGGGCTTTGCAATGTCGGGAAGAACTGACTGGCCTCGAATTCATTTGGTCCGTTGTCTTTCCCATTTTTCTTAAGGTCCGGAGAACCAGCATCCTGGCTCTGACGGGAAATGCTGGGTTTACAGTCCGTGCAGATGCTCAAAGCTATGTGAAGGTGCAGGAACAAGCACAGGTCCGTCCCAGTCTTTTCTGTTTTCTTTTTTTTATTAAGTCTGTCTAAAACTATGAATAGTCTAACTCCCATGGATGGAAAATGGCAGAATTTCAAAGCTTTGGGAAAAGTTTCTAGTCTGTAAAGTGGGCACAACGCATTAAACACTTGGATCTCTACGATGAAGCTTTCGTTATCTGTAAGTTAGGGAATTGGTCTTGAAATTCATATGGATATTCCAGCTAATAATTATCTTTTAAACACAAAGTTGTAGTTATTTCTGCATCAATTTACCACTTTTCAGCAGAGCAGAAGCCGATGCTTTCCCCGGAAACGACAGGAGCAATGCAGCAGCTCTAACACAGCAGGCTGAGCCCCGAGTCGGTTCTGACCACCGGGCAGGGCGCGCTGGGCGGAGGGGGAAGGACGTCCGAGAGCAGGGTGTTTGCTTATGCCTTTCTGCAGGTTTCCCAAAACAGACATCGATGTAGCATTACATAGGTTCTTTGGTTTCGTTTCCTGAGATCTATACTATGGTTCATTCTCCGATGAAGGGAAGATACGCTCACAAAGACAGAAACAGAGACGTGGCACTGCTCTGTCGTGCGTAGTCCTGGCAGCGAGGCAGGTGGATTTCGCTGATTCTGCAGTGACAGAAACAAGGCCCGGAGGCTGAGGACCCCGGAGAGTCTGTAACCACAGAGCCGGATTCGGACACGGACAACCTAATTCCTCAGCCTGTGCTCCTGGACCCCACGCTAAACCCTCGATAAAATCAAAGGCCACTTCTTAAAAAATCACCATATACCTAGACAAAGCGAAATCTCGGGGAGACCTTAGCAAGAGGTTACGTGTTCTCTGCACACCTACGCCTGTGCTGTCCCCAGCCGTGGGGGCTCCCGAGCGCTGGAGGCTGGCTGGTTTCTGGGATGTGTCACAACTGCAAAATACCAGGGAGCGCTATGAAAAAAGATACAAAATAGTGCATTAACAAATGCATATTGATTACCTATTAGTGTGATAATCGAGGTTAGATAAATATTAAATATAATCTCATCTGCTCATTTTTATTTGGTTTACTCTATGTCGGGAAAGGGAAAGCGCAGACATGACACTGTGCCTTTCGTCATGTCCCCACTGGACAGCACTGGTCCACAGTCTCGTTGACCAGGTTCCTTCCACAATGAGCTTTTTGAGTTTTTATCTGACTGGGGCCAAGTGCGAATGCTCAGAGTGGATGCTCTCTTGCTAGAGGACAATGTAAGACACCCAGGTCGGCCTCCGGAGCGCTGGGCTCCTAATGTTCAGGTCACAGCTTCTCAAATGAAAGTGAGTTGACAGCACTGTAATGGGGCCCGTGCACGGCTGGGGACAAGGCAAGTTCTGTCTCCCGCTGGCAGGCAGGCTGCAGCGTGTGGGCACAGGAGTCTGAAAGTTTGCTTCTTTGTGTTTATTATAAACCTAACTTACTACGTAGATGTCTATCTGTCGGCGTCCTTTCCAGGCGCAACGTACCCCCCACCTCCAGCGCGGTTGCAGCAGAGCTGTCCTCTCTCTTCCTTCTAAGCGATGCGCCTCTCGCTTATTATTCTGCCTTCGGGCCAGGACAGTGAAGTCGAGGCAGCTAGTTTCCACATGCACCTCGTGGAAAGGCTGGGCTGCAGAAAGTAAATGCAAAACAACTTCCAACGTATGAGGGCGTGGCGACACCAGCAGCAGCAACAGAAAAGATCCTAACAGCCCGCTCACCGCCGAGTGACCTCAGACGACATCTTCGACATCTTCTCGTGAGCCCGGAATAGACCTCTTGCGACACTGCCTGGTGGTCTGCAGGGGAAATGTGATCTCCTGGGAGCAGCCGGTAGAACAGAAGCTGGGCGGAATGGAACAAAACTCTCTAATGGGCTGAGCCCACGATGGATATTTTTTTTTTAAGATTTTTAAATTTATTTTTATTTATTTGACAGACAGAGATCACAAGCAGGCAGAAAGGCAGGGAGGGAGAGAGGAGGAAGCAGGCTCCCCGCTGAGCAGAGAGCCCAATTCGGGGCTCGATCCCAGGACCCTGAGATCAGGACCTGAGCCGAAGGCAGAGGCTTTAACCCATTGAGCCACCCAGGCGCCCCTCCCACGATGGCTATTTTAAAGCATTTGATATATGAAAAATGATGTGCCTTTCTTAGCATTGTCTGAGGGAATGCAAAAATGAGATTCAGACGTAGATCCAATTAATCTCCTACAGAGTCAGCAATCCCCCAACCCCATCCTCCACTGCGTCACCGCATAGACAGAGCCTCCCCTAACCCACCGCCCACAGGTCCCAGGAGGTGGAGGTGGGAGGCACAGGGAAGGGGAGGACGGTGTGCCGTGCGGGGAAGTGTGCTCCCTGGGGAAGACCTCTCCAAGTCGGGTTTGGGATCCCGGCGGGAGGCAAGGTATTTATGTTCTGACGCTGGCTTGGCAACCCCCCACCACAACATCACCCATGAGCACATGATGCCAGCCACACAGTTGCAAACCCTGGTACAGGGGCAGGCAAAGAGGCTGCAGGGCCCTGGCGGACGTGTAGCGCCCCACTCGCTCTGGGGTCCGTGGTAGCCCAACCAGAACCTCGGAGCCTTCCACAGTCTCTGCCTCTGCACGCCCCCAGAGCGCCAGGCCACACCTAACCGCTGCCTGCGCAGATGGCCCGGGAGACCAGCTGGGGCAGAACGGAGCCGGGAGGCCTGGAGCCCCAGGTCGTACCTCATCTCCTTCCTTTTTTTTTTTTTTTATTTAAATAAAGGGGTTTTCGTTAATGAGAGTTTAAATGCCGTTGGACTAGCTGACCTCCAAAGCCGCCTCTGCCGGAAGATGAGGGCTTGTTATGTGCCTTATTACCCCCGGCGTGAACGCACCACTAAGGCGTACTGACTCCGCCGTGTGACTAAGACACATTTTCCAGGGAATGCGGCGCTGACGCAGGCGTGAAGATAGCACCGAAGGAAGGGGATCATTCAAGCTTCATCACGTACAATATGTCCACACCAACTGGAAGGCTATTCAAGGAACCCAGGCTGAAAAGTCAAGATTCTCTTAGCTGTCCAGGCGCCCATCCACACAGCCGGCTCCCCCCACTCATTCTCTGACGGGGAGGAAGAAAACAGCGGAGTCCTCAGCGCAGGATGCACGTTAGAATCACCTGGGGAGCGTTTACGACACGCTGGCACCCACCTGTAGAGACTCTGGCTTAATTGGCCTGAGGTGAGCCCAGGCATCAGTATTTTTAAAGCACTCCCAGGTGATCCTCACGTGAAGCCGGGGTTGAGGACAACGGGCTCAAAGGGAAGGTTTCGCATCTACCAAAGAGACCCCGGGTTGAAGCGGTCCTGTGCCACTCCCCGAGGCCAGCCCGTCACCATCCAGCCAGCTCCCCAGCTGGAGAACAAGGCGAAGGTACAACGACACGCCCGCCCCACTCACCTTGCCGGGCTATAGAGAAAATCAATCTGGAAAGAGAAGGGAAAGCCGGTAACCAAAAATACAGCTGCGTACAATTTCTATTTTTAAGGAAGACTCAGAGAAGCAAAACTCAAAAGCAGGGACGGGGCACAAAAACAGCAGAAGTGAGAATAACCAAAAGTCAGAGAAAAAGGGCCCTGTTTCCAGGTTTTCACTGCAGAGCGTGGTGTGGCTTATCTATCTCTCGACTATGAGACCAAGGATTTGTGACTTGAGTTTCAATCCCGTTATGAGGTAAGATGACAGTGTCCCTGACGCAGGGCGAGGAGAGGTGTAAGGCCGTGACTCTACATGTGCCAGCAGAAACCAGAAGACCCCCAGGGCCATGATTTAGAAGATTTAACCCAGCTGGCATTTCCACCCAGAGAGAGTTGGAACAGTGATTCTGGGGCAGGAGAGGCAGGACGCGGAGCCAAGAGGAAGACACCAGCTCCTTGTCCTAAGTGTCCAGGAGCGCTACAGGAAGGGCGCGTCACGGAGCAAGAACGAAGCGGCTCCGTTGGGACGGAGGCAGGCAGAGCTCAGGGCCCAAGTCCCTGCATGCAGATGCCCGGGTGCTCTGTGAGGCGCGGCGGGTTTCTGGGGAGCTCACCACAGCAGGGCAGGTGGGCAGGTGCACTCTGCTCCGACCCAGGGGCCCCCCTCGGACGAGATTCCGCACACCCAGGTTCGGGGAGGACTGTAACAGTATGTCTCGGTGCCTGTAATCATTTCCAGTATTTCTGAACATGGTCTTCAAGCGTCTACTGAGGCATCTCTTGAGACTTAAAAAAGCCTGACTTTGGAGGTGCCCGAGGAAAATGCACAGAGGGGTGGCCCGTGCATCAGGGCTGTCCCTGAGCCCCAGGTGTGCAGGGCCACCATGTGAACTCCCAGGGTACCTCTCTCGGTGCTGGCCGGGGCTGTGGCTGAGGGTCCTCCGCGATCCCCCACTGATGTGGAGCCGGGAGGAGGTGGCTCAGACCACACCGGGCGGAGGACCCACACGTCCAGGCCATGTGGATGTGCCCTGGCCTCAGACACAGTGGACAGAGCAGGGTGCAGGTCCTCGGGTGGCCCCTCGGGTGGCCCGGCGGAGAGAGCGCACCCTAGGCTGTCACCACGCTGGACACAATCATGTCATCTGGGTGTGTGGCTCTCCTTAGGTGGGGGCCTCCATGACATGGGATGGCAAAGCAATCCCATTCTCGAATGGCTTATGTAAAAATGAATCTGAAATTAGAGAGAAAAGTTTAAAAGTGCACAAAAGCCTGAGGATTGGCTCTCTAAGGATTTTCCGGGAAGTTTCTCAGTTAAATTGTCTTTGACATTTGTGATTTCTCATGTATGTCTGGACCACACAAGGGCCTCCCCACTGTGACTCGGCATCTGGGAGAGAGTACTGGGGACCCAGAGGTGGCCAGGTTGGGGTGGGCAGGCTGGACACCCTGAGGCCTCGGAGGCACTGGCCAGGCCGCTGGACAGGACCAGCCCCATGTGCCTCGCTCAGCCCTGTGGACAAGTCGTACGAAGCACCAAGTTTGTATTTTGAAATTGGAAAGGGTTACAACATGGGTCATGCCCATCTCGCAAAAAAGTCTACTCTCACTGAATTGGAGGTATTGAATAATAACTGACCAACTATTCTCTCCAATTAATTTTTCTCACTTTAACTTCAAATATGTAAGCAAAACTATCGATAAGAAATGTGGGGGCAGAAGAGCCGGAGAGAGGATGAGGGACAAGATGTGAAAATCAGTGAGTGAGAAGGAACAGGGCAGGGCTCACTGAAACACAGAAGTACACTTCCTCTACCTGATGTAAGGCGGTGTCTCAATGTGGTTTTGATTGGAATTGGATACTGGGTATTTACCCCAAAGATACAGATGTGGTGAAAAGAAGGGCCATCTGTACCCCAATGTTCATAGCAGCAATGGCCACGGTCGCCAAACTGTGGAGAGAACCAAGATGCCCTTCCACGGACGAATGGATAAGGAAGATGTGGTCCATATACACTATGGAGTATGATGCCTCCATCAGAAAGGAAGAATACCCGACTTTTGTAGCAACATGGACGGGACTGGAAGAGATTATGCTGAGTGAAATAAGTCAAGCAGAGAGAGTCAATTATCATATGGTTCCACTTATTTGTGGAGCATAACAAATAACACGGAAGACATGGGGAGATGGAGAGGAGAAGGGAGTTGAGGGAAATCGGGGGGGAGGTGAACATGAGAGACTGTGGACTCTGAGGAACAAACTGAGGGTTTCGGAGGGAAGGGGTGGGGGGAACCTGGTGGTGGGTATTGTGGAGGGCATGGATTGCATGGAGCACTGGGTGTGGTGCATAAACAATGAATTCTGGAACACTGAAAAAACAAAAATAAATTAAAAGAAAAAGAATACACTTCCTCAATCTTGAAGATGCCCCTTTCATTTGCAAACCTTGCTCCCGGGAAGAACATCAAGTCGCTGAGACGTGAAATCGAGGAAGTGGAGGTCGGGTTCGTGGTGGCTGAGGGGCCGGGGGTGATGGAGGAGTGGAGACCCCAGACCAGCAGCTCTTTCTGCAGAGCCCTTACCACAGTGACGCGACGGCGCTGCGCAGTTTAGCTAGGACAGCTAGGCTGGTGTCCCCTCCTCCAAGGCCTGGGGGAGAATAAGGACATGGACACCACCAAGGAAGAAGAAAGCCGGTCTCTATGTGCGGGTGCCTGCCAAGTGCTCGGAGGGAAATGGGGGAGACGAGGTTTTCGGAGCACTATCGCCAGAACCCAGGAGTCACAGAAATGAGGAGAGTGCATTTCCCCCCGAGGAGGCAAGGGTAGCAAGACAGAATGCTCACCAGGACAGGCAGAGCCAGAGATGTGGCCCTGCGGGGCGGTCCTGGCCCTCCCGGGAGCTGGGCCAGCCTGGGGATAGGAGGCGGACATCTCCTGGCGGGCTGTGTGAGGGCATGCTGGCGCAGGATGGCGTGAGGCGGAGAAGGCGGTCAGCACTGGGGCTGTCCCACCTACTGTGCATTAGAGGGTCTTCCAGAAGCCATGGAACGTGTGCACGCACGACAAAGCAGGCTCCTGCATGCCGTCGGCACGCTCCACGTCTCACTGTCAAAAGTTACATTCGTATGAAGCTTCGGGCAGGGAGGTGACAAGACAGAGAGACAAGCTTGGTCACAGAAGATGGTGACAGCTGACAGGCATTTCTTAGGTCATCTGCCTATGCTGAGAACGCAGTCTGCCCTCAGGGGGAACCCTGAAATACCAGGCCCCCAAGACACTCTTGGATCTGGCCAGGTCCAACACAATAGAGCCCAGCGGTCGCAGCTACTGGTTTGGGATGGTTTGTTTGAGAAAGAAGGTGGGCCGGGAAGGTGGTCGGGATCACAGGATGTGGAGCCCAGCACACCATCTTGCTCGAGCTGGGCGCACCCCTGGGCCTTGTGCGGTGCCACGGCCACAGCAAAGCCAACTGGGAGACTGCGTTTCCGTTCACTGCACAAGGGGAGAAGAGACAAGTGGGGCAGGAGCCGTGTAGAGCAAGAAATGTCTCCAGCACACTAACGGGACCCAATTGCTTTAAATATATCCCACTCTGTCTCTCCCTTCTGTTAGGGCGGGTGAGGGTGTCCAAACCACATGCAAATATGAGGAGATAGGTAATCCATTATTGCTCTAGGATCATTGGATGCTCATTTTACCATTTACTTTGTAGAATAAATCCATTATTAACTATTTGTTGAAAATGTAGCTTGGGCAGTGCACCCTGCCAGGCATTCTCTCTCTCTATCCCTGGGTCAGCATCTGTCCCTGCAGACAGTCCCAGGCCTCAGGCAGGTAACATTCCAGGTACAGAAGCCATCGGAGAATGACATCCATTCAGTGCTATTAGAAATGATGTGTTTCTGCTTGGCAGTGACCTCCCCATCATGGTGGGTCTTCAGAGACCCTGAACACAGGCCAGGGAGGTTTCAGGGGAACTCCTGAGACATGCGAGTCAACATGAAATCTGTGATTCATCATTGTGTATCAGAGGCACTGTGGCATTATAAGCACTGAGGTCTTGGAGTAGATCTGTATGAACTCAGGAAAGAGGAATCATAGGCTGGGCAAGAGGCGGGAGCACAGCTCTGAAGCCTGAGTATGATTCAGGCGAAAAGCTAAGAGGAGGACATTCTAGACAGGGGGTTGGAGCCACGGTGCCCGGGAGGTCAGGAGGACAGCAATGCACCTGCTCGCAAAGTATCCAGAAAGCCGGAGTGTCTGCCGTGCAGTATCCATTTGGTAAATTATGGGCAGCAAGACTGCAAACATCACAGAGTTTCTCCTGCCATCCTGCCATCGGAAGAGGCTGACCCAGAATAGAGACGCTTCACCCTCTGAGAGAAGGGCAATCAGCCAGATAGGGATGTCGCCAGAGGTGGGAGACACAGAGAGACGGACGGAGCTTCTGCCCTCAAAACCACCTCATTCCAAAAGGGGGCAACCCAAATACAGAGAATCAAGAAAACAGAGAACAGAGCTGCATTTAAAAACCGATCATAGGGGAAAAACAGAGAGAGGCAAACCAAGAAACAGACTCTTGACGACAGAGAACACACTGACGGCCACCAGAGGGGAGGCAGGGGGAAGGTGGGGGAAGCAGGTGATGGGGCCACGGAGGCTCCTGTTGAGAGGAGCAGCGGGTCATGCGTGGCGCCGCTGAGTCACTGTTCTATACCCGAAACTAATGTAACACTGTATGTTAACTGGAAGTTAAATAGAAACTGAATGGGATTTTCTTTAGACTCCAAGCCCAGTGAGGAGCCCAACGTGGGGCTTGATCTCAGTCTTGTGAGATCGAGGGCTGAGATGAGGACTCAATTGCTTATACAACTGAGGCACCCAGGGGCCCCAAAGTTAAGTGGAATTTAAAAAAATTAAAAAATAAAAACCTCAGTGGGCTAATATTGAAAATACAGAAAATGTTATTCTATATTTCCAGGAGATGCCTATAACCAAGCCAGATTCAGTCAAAAGGAACACTGAGAAAAGGTTAAGGAAGTTGGATACAAAAGTTACTGGAGGGGCCCTGGGTGGCTCAGTCAGTTGGGCGTCTGACCCTTGTTTTCAACTCAGGGCATGATCTCAGGGTCGTGGGCGAGCCCTGCATTGGTCCCTGCGCTCAGAGGGGGGTCTGCTTGAGATGCTCTCCCTCCCTCCCCCTGTGCTCCTCCCCCTGTTCTCTCTCCCTCAAATAAATAAATAAATAAATAAATAAATAAAATCTTAACAAAAAAAGCCTACCAGAAATGCAAGGAAACGTGCTGTCACTGCTCCTGAAGCAAAAGCAATTTATGAGGCAAGAGGTATCAGTGCCTTCTAAAACACGGGGGGAAACAGCTCTCCGGAGAACAGACCGAGTCTCTGAGATAGAATGCTCATGCTGTTTGATAAGCTTCTCCTGTTCCCATTTAGACGATTATTTTTTTTTTATTTTAAGAGAAAGGATGTGATTCATGGAAAATATTTCCATTTGAAGGGTTTTTCCCCTTTATTTAAGAAATTAAAATTTTTAAAAGCTTTGTGATTAATATTGGAATGCTCTTTTGAGTATGGCTGGTGTATAATTTCTTTCTCCATGTTGATATTTCAGCAAGTGATACAGACATTTTCTTTCTTGTAGAAATGCTGTCTCACTAATGTCATTAACTCCAGGAGACAGGGAAGGGGAAAGTGGGGCCCATCAGTGTAAAGACAAGGAGACGAGTGGGACAAAGTGCAGAGACAGGTTCCCCATGCCACGGCAGTACATGTGCGGTCTGCCCCGTGCCCAAGGGCGCAGGTGGGCGCTTCCCCAGTATGGAAGGAAGCCATGGCCTGTCTCAGCCTCAAGAAAGCCGTGACTCAATGGAATCAGCAGCAATCTTTACCTCTCTGTGGGCAGATTGTTAGGCGATGTGAGCATCGTCATGTAGGGCTTTCAACCTTCCCTGAGGCTCCCCAGACCAGCAGCTGGTGCTGATGTGAAGAAAACAGAGCCCGAGCTTAGGTCAGGTGGCACCAGCACCGGGGCGGGGTAGCAGGAGGCGTTGTCCCCTTCTCATGTTGACTGTCATTGATCTAGAGGACATTTTAGGGCCAATTGGAGCTACCTGCGTGTGGATGTTTTTAGGGCGGGCCAGTAATCACGCAAATGTCGGGTTCCCGGCAGTTTGGGCACAGGATGCACCGCCCTTGTTCAAGACACGTTGATTCTGTGGGTTTTCTCTGCTTCTGAAGACACCGTGGTGAAGTACCAAAAGCCTCAGTGTCCTAGAAATGCCTTCTGAGTCATTTTTCCTGTGGGCTCGAGTCAGAAGCATCTTGAAATTTGTATTTGAACAGTGCTAACAATAGGGCAACACAATCAGGGCACCTTGTTCGGGACAGAAGTTAAAGTAGGCGGGACACCTGGACAACAGGTGTGAACCAGGACTGTCCCAGTCACGCCAAGCCACGTGGCGCTCAGCATTGTGCACGGCACAGGGCAGAGTCCACCGGCCCGTCGTCAGCACAAAAGGTGCTCAGCAAGTGCATTCTTCTCTGCAGATGGGTCAGGGCATTCCTATGAATTTTCCCCAAGAGACAGGTTTTAAAATTCAGACACCTTCACATCTCTCCACATCCCCTCCCACCACCGTATGCACTACACAGTGTGCTCAAAAGCATTAAGTCCAGGGAGGTTTCAGGAATTTCTCAAGGAAGAACAAATGTATCCTTTTATACAGAATGAAATATTGTCCTCCTCCTCCTCCCTATTACCATCTGAGCACTTTCCCAGTGAGGGAGGAAGGCCAGAAAAATAAAGTAAATGCACTTAGGAGCCATCTAAGGTAAGAAAAACGGGCCCTAAATTTTAGCAAAGCGAGTCTATTCTGAGAAACCATTGCCAAGACCATTGTCATGAAGCCTTTTCCCTATTTTTGCCCCAAAAGAAGTTTTAGTTTTAGGTCTTATATTTACGTCTTTACTCCATTTCGAGCTGACTTTGGGTACGATGCAACATCGAGGGTTTCACTGTCTTGCTCATGGCTGTCCAGTTTTACCAACACCATTTATTGGACCAGCTCTCCCTGTCCTCATGGTGTACGCCTGTCGCCCTTGTTGAAGATCAGTTCACAGTGTGTACGTGGGTGTTTCCCGGGCTCTCTATTCTACTCACCTGGTCGACGCACCTGTCCATGCCAGCACTACCCTGAGTTAGTATTTGTACCTTCGTTATACTATCTCTGAAGGAGGAAGTGTGATGTCTCCCATGTTCTTCTTGCTCAAGATAGCTCTGGCTATCTGGGGTTCTTGTGGTTCCATATGAATTCTAGGATTGTTTTTTCTATTTCTGTAAAAAATGCCATTGGGATTTTGATGGAGATTTTATTGGATATTTAGATCACTTTGTGTAGTGTGGACATCTTAAAAATATTAAGTAACAGAAACAGAAATAGACAAGAGGGGTTGCATCAAAATTAAGAATTATGTATCAAATAAAATAATCAGTGAGAAGACAACATACAGGATGGGAGAGAGTGTATACAAACCACACATTTGAGGGGGACTAATATCCAAAACATATAAAGAACGACAACAACTCGGTAATAAACAAAACAACTCAGTTAGAAATGGGCAGAGAACGTGAACAGGCGCTCAGACACCCAACAGACACACGAGAAGATCCGCCACATCACTCGGCATCAGGGAGACATAAATCAAAACTACCAGGAGACACCACCTTGCCCCGGTCGGAACGGCTAAACCAGCAACACAAACCATAGGTGTCGGTGAGGAGGCGGAGAAGAGAGACTACTGTACGCTGCTGGTGGGGACACGGACTGACACAGACACTGTGTTCCTCAAGAAATTTTAAAAAATAGCATTACTATATGATCCAGCAATTCCACCTCTGGGTATTTATCCAAAAGAATAAAAATCAGAATCTCAAAAAGATACCCGCATCCCACTTTCACTGTAGCATTATTCACAATTGCCAAAGTACAGAAACAGTACCAATGTCTATGGAAGGACAGATGGATAATGAAGCTGTGATCTATGTGACAGATCTGCAATAGAACATTATTCAGCCTTAAAAAATACAATCCTGCCATTTGAGGGTAGATCTGGAGGACACTACGCTCAGTAAAATAAGCCTGACATGGAAAGACAAATACTGCCTGGTCCCACTCATAGGAGACATTGAAATTATCCCAGCTCCTCGAAACAGAGTATAGTGGTGGCTGCCAGGGTGGGAGGGGAATCAGAGTTGCCATAGACGGGCGCAAAGTCTGTCACATGGATGAGTAGTTCTCCAGCTCTGCCGGAGAACGCCAGTTCCTTAGTGAACACTGTATTGTACACTTAAAAATTTGCCAAGAGGATAATCTCATGGTAAGTGTTCTTACCACACACAAACAAATAAACAGAGAGACCTATTCTAGCCCTCTCTCCCCACCGAAGAAACATGAAGGATTCCCACACATTATCTTCTCATGTCCACTTTGCCTCGGGGTCAGTGTCCACACCCCAGACCAACTGAGCCGAGGGTCTGAGAAGAAAGTGTGGGTAGTTCTGATCAACTCTGGAAGGACACGAAAGGCAGAAAATACCCATGAAATAATGTCCTGAGCATGTTTGATCTCCCAAGTGTCCTAGTGATTAGTAATTCGTGGCCCTGGGACCACACTGGTCTTTGATGAAACCCAGATTTTAATTCTGGGCTGAAATGTAAATGACACTCAACATCCAGACCAACCAGCACACACACATTTTTGGTTATTATTTATCATGCCCCCACTGAGGACCAAGCGCAGTGGGACAGGCTGGCCCAATCTCCATCTTTTGCTCAGAGACCTTATCTCTTTCTAAAGAGACAAGATGGACGTAGAAACACAGCGAAATTTATGTGGTAAGTAATTAGATGTGAAATCATTCAACATAGCTTAACTATAAACATCCCTTCCTGGATGGGACTTGACAGGGAAATAAATCTTCATGAAGAAGATAGATTTTAATTTAAAGAATGCTTTTGCGGTAATAATTTTCTAGCCACAACTAAGAAACTGACATAAATACTGTAAAGTTTTATAAACATCCTTTTCTAAAAGATTTATTTTTATATTTATTTTTGTGAGGGGCTGTCAGAGAGAGTCTTAAGCAGACTCTGCGCTCCGTGCAGAGCCCCACATGGGGCTCCGTCCCAGGACCCTGAGATCATGACCTGAGCTGAAACCGAGTCAGACACCCAACCGACTGAGCCACCCAGGCGCCCCTGTAAACTTTCTTTCAATAAAAGCCTTTTCTTTAAAAAAAAAAAAAAAGCCAAAATTATCCATGTGATAATATTCCTCTGTGTCTTAAAAATAAACCCCCATCATGGACATTGAAACTGTTAGTTCTAGGAAGGTAAAGCGAGGTGGTCTTCGTGAAGGGAATCCCGTGGCCAGGAGGCTGGCTCTGGAGCCTCAGCCAGAGGTGCACAGTGCGGCCCTGCGTGCGGCCGCGCCTTCCACAGGCTTCCCCGTCCCCGGCAACCAGGTCCTTGCCGCGCCCTGCGAGGGAGCAGCTTCCCTCTCTGCTGCCAAAACTGCTCACTATGCTTGTTCAAGACCCAGGAAGCACTGGGCTCCTCTGCAAGGACGGGACACGGTGCATCCTATGGAGGCCTGGGAGCCACGGGCTCATGGAAATCCTGGCCTCACCAGGTGGCAGATGCACCCAGTCTCCTCACAGAGCATCTCTGCCCACGCATCACCCAGAGGGACACCTGGCCAGAGCCAGAGACCACCTCAGTCCATGGGCTGCCAGCCGGGATCCAGGAGGAGCTGATTGTGTGGAAGGAGGCTGTGTCTGTGACCTGGAGGCCTGTGCCCACAGCTCAAGATCTCAGGGGACAGAGGTGTGGGGAGGGGAGGTGGTGCTGGGGGGGGTCTTGCATCAGAAGACGGAGGGCTGCCTCTGGCTGAGACACCACCCCTCAACGCTCACTAAGCAATCTACAACTGGATTTCTTTCTTTTAAAGGAAAGCATAATTATCAATCAAATTGGGAACCCCAAATATTCAACTAGTTCATTGTGTGTTTTCTGTAGCTTTGCCTCAGGCCCACTCATCTGCCCCTTTGGAGCCGCCAGGGTCAGCCCCACATACACACTTTCAGGGGTAGACTCTTAGGATGTGCTCAAACCCCCAGCTCCCACCTCAACCTTTGTCTGTACCATCTTAATCTTCCACTTGTCAGATTCCTAAATCACATTTTGGCTCTAGATGATTTTCTACCAGCTTGCTGATGTATTATATCCTTTTAATTAACTTTAAAGCAAAGGAAAAAAAATCAATACTGTTTGGTATGTCAATGACTTTGGAGTGATTTCCAAGCCACTTAACCTGGCCTGAAGTCAGTTTATTATTCTGAAACACTAGAATGGCCAGTATGGTTTCACGTTGGGGCACAACATAAATTAAACTCAGAAGTGCACATTTTTTCATGGAAACATTTCTTCCTTGTGTATAACAACTATGTGTGAGTGACTGGGAGTCAAATTAATATGGTATTCTCCAAGTAGTCACATAAATATAAAATACACGCAATTATGTGTTTATGTGTGAGTATAGATATTTAATTTCTGGTTGCCTCTGAAATTCCTAGGATTTATTATAGGATGTTTGACACAACCCTGTAAACTGAAGACCCCTAATTCTGTGTCCTGAGGAGTCGCTGAAGCAGGGCTGTGTTATTTCCAACGGCCAGTGTCTGTGCGTGCGCGGCTGTGGGAAGTGCAGGCTGTCCCTGGACAAGCCTCGCAGGGTCCAACGCAACGAGATGCCACAGGGACCATCAGCAAGGGGTAGGCACGTCCCCGAGCGTCAGAGTCTCATTCTTGGGCACCACGAGTGAGGCACATCTTTTCAAATAACCAAGCTTTTTTTTTTTTTTTATCTTTTCCTGAGTAAGGGTTTAGCTTAAAACCACTCTGTCAACCGTACTTTCTGAGTTGTCTAAGCCCTGACGGAGAGGTGGGGGAGTTGGACGTCCTAGCCATGTCCTGGTATTCTGAGAAGGCTCACAGACAGCTGACTTCCGACAGGCTCCATCTCACACACGATGCAGCTCAAAGGGGAGACCCATCTCTGACCTGATGGGAGTTGGAGCAAGGCTTCCCCCAGCAGACTAGACTCTGCTGCTCACGGGTCCTCCCACGTCCCCATCACATCAGCACCTGGGACAGCGCCTTGCCCGAGCCTCAGGCCACACTTCCCGGAAGCCGGAGCACCTCCTTCTCAGCCGTGAGACTGGACCCTGTGCAGACGTCCATGGCCTGTGCGTGGCGGACCACAGCCTTCCCCTGCGCATCCCTGCCTCTGAACTCCCACTTTGTCCCCACCTGTCTCTTACCTCCTGTTTCCTCTCTGCCCACCCATACCTCTGTCTCCCTCCTTCCCTCAGTGTCATCATCTCTTCAGAGAAGGGCACAACGTTTGAAACAGACTTGTAGAATATCCCTTTTGAACTCCAGTATGCCCCATCTCACAGATGTGGATGGCACATTTATGATGTCATTGTTCTGTTTAGCAAATATTCAACTTGCATTTTTTGGCCCTACTCTGTGCCGGGCACCACTCTCAGCCCTCTATTCTCTGGTTACAGAGAATAATAGAACAGAAATGAAAGGATTCATGAATGTAGCCATTTTAATTTTTTTCTTTAACTAAAAAATTTGATATGGGCATAACGGTAGACTTTCCACTGTGCCCAAATATTTAGTTCATGTGAATATGACCAAATAAAAAATTTTAAATGTAAAATTATGTACTGAGAGCTACATCCTGTTGATACAAAAATAAAGAAAAAAATGGTTTGATGTGTTATAAAGGGGGTCAGACTCACAAACAGGCCTCTGTCCACTCCAAATTTTATGTCCATAACAGGTTAATAATACTTCCATCAATAACCTTTAAAGTATATTAACATAAGCACATTTCACAACTACTACAGAAAATGAACACTCAATACTGGGGGAAAATAACAGGATAGACCACATTTTCACAAATACAAAGCATGGCAGGACAGCAACACAGAGTCCGAGTCTGCAAACAGGTGCACAGCCCGGCTCAAGGCTGGAACGTTGGTGGGCCTCTCGATGACTGCCCAATGGCCTAACAAACCTCCCAGTCCATAGGTGTTGGCTGAATTTTCAGAATTTTGTACGAACTGATAAATGCACAGAAATGGTCTTGGCTTATTCCTTCTTGTGAGTTTGCTCATCTGCACAGGGGAGCTCGGAAAGGAGGGCACCTTTCCTCTGGAATGTTGCAAAGCTCCTATTCCTGCCCCACTTGAAGACAAACTTGACAGAGCCATCAAACGGCGGAGGCCGCAACCATCACAAAACCTGCTCATGAACTGTTTCCCACGGCTGATGCTGATCCCATGCACAAGGACTCCCTCCTGTCCCTAGGAAGACAGACGGCTCTGCCAGCTCAGATGATCGGGACTGAACACAAAGTAGAAACCCAGTCAAATGTTTGTAACTCGTAAAGAATTCAAATGGGCTCTTCTGTTGCATCTAAAACTTTGATGAAGCTAAAATTGTAAATTAGATTACAGATATGCTAATATGCAATGATTATTTGATGTATGAATAAATGGACCAGTGGACAGTTTTGAAGAGTAGGATTTTGTCTGAATGCAAAAGCAGTCCTGACTTTGGGGCTATTCAGGAATGCCCTCAGTAGCAGCGTGGGTCCCCTTTCGGGTGAGGGTGTATCTTTTTTTTTTTTTTTAAAGACTTTACTTATTTATTTGACAGACAGAGATCACAAGTAAGCAGAGAGGCAGGCAGAGAGAGAGGAGAAAGCAGGCTCCCTGCTGAGCAGAGAGCCCGACGCGGGGCTCGATCCCAGGACCCCGGGACCATGACCCAAGCCAAAGGCAGAGGCTTAATTCACTGAGCCACCCAGGCGCCCCTGTTTTTATTATTCAGTAAGTTACTCGACTTACGCTCACTCAGCTACTATTTGCCAGAGAGTGAACTACACACCTAATTCTAGGTGAAAATGATTTTTTTAAAGGGGAGGAAAAAGTATAGTCACCATCAGAGTCATAGTTTGGGGACCTCTTCCATATCTCACAATCATTATTTCATCTTTCCAAGATCTTTGACAAATGTGATGCCTGTGTGCCATCCTTGGTTTGGAGGGAGGGATTTAATATCAGGATGAGATGATTTGTCAGGAAAGTCCACAAACTGTAGCTAGAATGGCAGTGGTCTGGTTCCCAGGTTCGTACTTTTGGGCAAAGTCCTTCCAGCAGGACATGCTTTGTTCAGATGCCCTACAGAGGACGTGTCCGCCACTGTCCTCGGTGCACGCCAGCAGCTCAGGGAGTTACCAGCTGGCTTGTGTTTGCACAAATTGTGTGAAGAGCAGTGTAGACAACATTTAAAAATCAAAGGTTACGTTTCTTCAGGACTGTCCTGACCCTTTAATTAGAGTGGGTTGGGATGAAGCATCCCATCCCCGAGCTGTAGGTCTCTAGGCCCAGGGATTTATTTCCCTGAAGGAACGCACTTGGACAGTGTATAGACCATCTAGGAATGTTCTCGATAGGCCACGTTGGACAGGAAGATGTATCCTACAGGATTCCATGTAGAAAGCAGTTTATTAACCCACAGATATCAAGAGTGGACTTTAAAATTTAAAGACAAATAAGTAATATAAATAAATAAATAATGAATAAATAAATAAACAACTACAAATACAAAACAAAACCAGCTTGTCTGAAAATGACCACATTGCAAGGCTGTGTATGTAATAAAGTTTCATTGCCAATGAAACTAATATTTGCCACTTGACTTCTCAGGAGACTAAGGTGTGAAACACAACATCCCCCTCAAGGATCCTCCCTGAGTCCTGTTGCCCACAGAGGACACGTCACAGTGAACTATTCCAAAGTCTCCCAACTCGTACAGGGTTGCCTACCTACACGCAGTCATCAAATTTCCTTTTTCCTGTGTGTGTGTGTGTGTGTGTGTGTGTGTGTGTGTGTTTCTCATTTGTTGTGTCTCTTGAAGACTCTTTTGTCCAAGAACAGTAATTTGACTTGAAATTATACAGAAGCAGGAAACAAAGATACCAAAAGGTAGACTAAGATATCTTGGATATACTGGATTTAACACAATATTAACACTATGTGTTCTTTATCCCAAATCAGTCTAAGAATCAAGCAAGCTACCTCCTGAACACCTCTCATGTGTGAGGCACTAGAAAATCCACGTGGTGGGACCTAACCCACTTAACGCATGGTACACATTCTCAAAGAGCTACAGTCCAGTTTGGGCTAGGAAATGAATACGTTCGTTAACACGTAGCCTGAAAAGTTAAGTAGCCAGAACACAGGTGGGGGGTAGAGCAGACGAAGGAGCTGCTGGGGAGGGAGGGAGGCAGTGTTCTGAAGGACGGGTCGGCGGGCCCTGCCGGAGAAGGACGGTGCTCCTGAGCTGGGAAGAGGAAGGCCACCTTCCCCAGCCCCACCCACGGTCTGCTCTGTGCTCTGTGCGAATGAATTCTCATCCTCTTCACTTGTACTTAATACAAGCACTAGATTACTTTTCTTTTCTTTTTAATCTTTTAATCCTTTTGACTCACTCCTAGTGAAGAAGTTTCATGGAACAAATTGTTTCTTTATACCTGTATCACCAGGAACCTAAGTGGCTTGGCAGAGTTTCTTTTGTGACACGTGGAATTCACCTTGCTTTGGAGATGAGGTGACATCATAAAGGGAACCACAAACCCCCGTATGATCTACAAAGTGTCACCATTCCTGCAGAGCCCAGACAGTAGAGAGAGAGAATGTCCAAATTCCAGTTAAAAATTAGGGGCAGAGTATAGAAAGAACGTGTCTTGCTGCACACTTCACCTTGTGGGACCACATGGATTCTATCCATCCCTATGTTCAAAGGCCAAGATGGATTTCTTAAACAGACTTTTGGTTTAAAATACGCAGATATGAAGTATGATATCTAAATATCTATTTTCCCTGAATAAGTTTAATCCAGCTTAGCCATACTATTTAAATTGCTAACATTAGTTGTTTCTGAAGTTCTCATGAAACATGGAGGATCCTGCCTTGCCTCAGGAGAAGGCCGTTCACTGAGATGGCGTGTGGCAGAGACAGGTCACCGTCATGGGCAGAGCTAGTGAGTGTGTCAAAGGGGTGCCTCTTTCTTGACAAGGCTTCCTTGGGGGCCAGTGTCCATCTGCCCCGTGGGGCTTCAATGTCCCCTTCATTCCGCAGGCAGAATGGTGGCTCTTCTGAGCCTGGACAAAAGGAGGTCAGAAGCGTCTGTGTCGCGTGAGTCTCTCTGGGTGTGCCTGCCTCTTGGGACTCTGTGCTCCAAGCTCCTCCTTGCCCCCCTGCTCCCACCATGGTGGGATGGAAAACTGAGGAAAAGGGAAATTTTCCCTTTCCGGGAGTTCAATCCAACTTCCCCTTTCAGCACTAACATCGATTACTGTGAATAAGCACTAGGAATTTGAGTTTTCAAGGGTCCTTCTCAGTAGCTTGAACTCAAGTGGCAGATACACAACTATTTATTTTTAAAGTGGTATCAAATGGTCGGAATGAGACAGAACACACTTCTCTCCTAAGTAGATGATGGAAAATAAAGTGTTCGGAAGGCTAGGTTTTCAAATAGGAGTCTGGACATCTGACTAATGAAATTTCTACACAGGCAGTTTAGAATCATTTTTCTGGGAGTCCCTCCCCGCCTCCAGCGATTCGGGGCACACACATCCGTCCCAGTGCGCCACGCACCGACAGCACGCTGGCTCCCAACTATCAAGGTACGTTACCTAACAAGGACTAACATGATCACCGCTTGGGATAAGTACTGCACTTTGAATCGGTCCGGCCTGGAAAATTTCAGGACCCGCAGGGCGCCCACGACAGTGCTGCCTCCATCACGCCAACAGCCAGACAGAGAGCTCGGCGCTCCACGCCCAGCCAGCGACCGCACCCGACGTCTGCGTGGGGACACGCGGAAAGAGCAGCCCCCACAGCCTCCGAGGGGAGGTTATACCATCACACAAGTAACTACGGACGCAAGGTGTTCGTGCCTTGTACCAAACACACCTCGTAAAGATTCAGGGGAGCGTCGCTGGGTCTCCTCTGGCACAGACCAGGAAGGGCTTTTCGGAAGAGTGGCATGTGAACCAGCCTTTGAAGGTGGACAGGATGTGTTTGCACAGACCCCGGGGAAGCCCACTGTGGCAGGAAGGGACAGTGCGAGCAATCGGTCCGCAGACCTCCTCATTGTACCCATGACCGGGAACTGGTTTGGATAATGCGGTGATCAAAGGCACATGTGAGACCAGGTGGGAACGACCTCAACGGGGAGGATAAGGTGTTTGGGTTGAATTCTGTGGGAAAGACGAGCCCCTGGTGTTGTCTGAGCATGAGAATGTGAAAGCTGTACTTTGGAACAATTAATCTGAAAGCAGAACACAGAATGCGGGTGTGCGGGTGGGCACGTGGAGGGGTGGCGTTCGAGGTCACTCCAGCAGGCCCAGAGAAGGATCATGGCCGTCCACTCTAAAGGAGCGGGGGAAGGGATGCGAGGGATGGAACAGTTGGAGAGTTATTTTAGAGACAGAATTGGCAGGAAGTAGCCACTGATTGGCTGCCAGATTAATTATCCCAAAGAATAGCTCTGGCCTTGTCACTCAACTACACAAAACCCTCAGTAATTTCCCATTATCTGGAGAACAAAGTCCTAATCTTGTCTTCTGTAGACTCGCGTACTGTGACGCGCACACCCCAGCGTGACCTGCCCCTACCTGTGCCCCCACTCTACTACACCTCTGCAAATGCCCTGTTCTCTCTTCCAAAGAGGGGGTCTCCAAACCAGCCCCTAAAGCCCCATGTTCATTCTTCCCCAGGAGCTCTCTCACCTTACCTTTTCTGCCTGCATCTCCCCCTCTTCTATAATTATCTGCTAAAACCCCACTTTTTCTTCAAGGATTATCTCAAATACTACCTTTTTCATGTACTCTGCCACCCCCCGGCCCACCCCAGCTTTGCTGGCAGGCTCTCCCTCCTTTGAGAAAATCACACTTAATTTATAGTTCCTCATCACTTTTATCAGATTCAAAATCATATTATAGACATTTATTAATTTTTCTTTTCTTTCCTATTGGTGTACAAAATTTCTGAAGAAAGAGGGTGGTTCTGATTCATTTTCTTATAGCCCACAGCATCTAACATGATAAAGATTTGGTTAAAGGAATGAATGAAAGATTAACTATATGAGCAACTTCCAGCTGGAAGGGGGCTCACAGGAAAATCCCCTGCCTGCAGCCCACTAACACAAATAGGTAGAACCACAGAAAATAGAAGAAACTTCCTACTGCATCTGACCTGTAGGACACCCCATCCTCATGGGGTTAACCCCTCAAATGCTGGTGTCTCATCTTGACTGCACACAGCCCTACAACACTTCTCCACCTCAGCCATTGGTGTTGGTCCCTCAGACCGGTGATCTCAGCAAGGCCATTGGGGGCTGATTTCGAGATGACACATGACAAGTGAGGAACGTAAGATCTTGATAACCAAGATCCTGCAGGAACCAGGGAAGGAGGCTGAGGGTCAATCCTGGCCGACGGAGCGTGAGCACGAAGACATTTACCACATTGCCGGCTCCCCCACCCACATCGCGCACACGTCCGTGTCTAACCTGCACCGTCTGGGCTGATGTACCCAGACAAGGATGCGGCCGACAGCCTGGGTCAGGCTGCTGCTCTGCCTCCTCTAATAAACATTCCCGGTTCCCCTTACGTAACACAGAAGGGATCCCCAGATGAGAGACGTGCCATACAGCCGATCTCGAAGGGGTATAGTTAATAAACGTCCTCTAGTTGAACGAAGCACCAGACCATATCACCCAGAGAAGGAGGGGAAGGACCCAGTCCGTTTGTGGCCAGTGTGAACGGGTATTCCAGAGGCCTCCAGGGCCCTCACCCCTCCTGCCTGCTCTGGCACCTGGACAGGGGCGCAGGACAAAATGGGGAAGCCTCATAAGCCCCCTATCCCTACCATGAAAAGCTCAGTCCGATTAAGTGCATGCGGCGGGCCACGCCACTTCAGACGCTGGGATTTCCGTCAAGGCGCCATGCCGTGAAGGGGTCAGGAGCAGACATGCTCTGCAGAAAAGCTTGACTCTCTGCTCTGGGATTACTCGACCACATCAGCCCAGCGCAGACGTTCTGAACACCAGTGGTGCACACAGTGTTTCGGGATTCCACCTGCGTTTCCCTGTGCTAGTTCAGTCCTCGGGTGGACTCGTGTCTAAGGCTGTAGTGCACGCGAGTCGTGATGCTCAGTGAGAAGTACCGCAGGGTCTGACTGTGTGTGACGCTGCCATTCAGCTGAAAGCAAGCTCGGGTTTATGGACGCAGAGCCTGCAGATTCCAGACCAGCTGCCCACTCCATCGGGGTTTGGAAAAGGAGTTTACAGAGAGGATAGCCCATAGGGGAAGATACCAGTGTGAGACAAGAGCTAGGACCCCATGTCTGCGAAGCCACCCAGTAGCCAAAAGCGCATCCGGGCCCCTCCCTTCCCCTCTCTGTTCCCATTTCCCTCTTTCTTATGGCCTCTCTCTTTGGCATCTGACCAGTTGTTTCCTCTTCATGACACGTGAGAACTAGAACAGCAATGTCTTCTCCACCCCAAGTCCCCTCACCAGGATATAGCCCTGCAGAGGGCTGTTAAGGGTTTTCACTACCAGTAGCTTTCTGAGAGTTTCATCCCGGTATCCATTCTTCCCATTTCTAGGAAGAGAGGGGGATGAAGAGGGAGAGAGAGAGACCTTGGGTGGCCTGCACTGGGTCACCCAAGGTCAGGAGGAGACATTCATCGTGTCAAGGCCCCTCCTTCCAGGTCTGTGGGAGGGGCTGTGAGGACTGGGAGGACCCTGGGGACGGGGCCGAGCAGGTTCTGACCCGAAGGTGAAGGAAAGGCCGGGAAGAAGTTCGGAGACAGAGAGAAGACTTTGCTTGGCCCCTTGGCCACTTAGCTAATGGTCGGGATCGGCTGTGAGCAAAGAGCGGATGCGGCAGAGGAGTGGCCGTGAGTGGCCTGGGTGTTGGGAAAACAATGGAAAGAATGGACCGGGGTGAACCAAGAATATGAACACTAGCTACTCACATGTTTACGTTCCTTTCAGAACATCCATGAATGAAGGCTACACACAGCCTCCGGACATCAAGAGACAGAGGGTGAAGGAAGTAGCAAGTTTTTACTGTTGTTTTTCAGTGTCCTTTGCACAGTGATGGCTTTTTTTTTTTTTTTAAGATTTTATTTATTTATTTGACAGAGATCACAAGTGGACAGAGAGGCAGGCAGAGAGAGAGGAGGAAGCAGGCCCCCCGCTGAGCAGGGAGCCCGATGTGGGGCTCGATCCCAGGACCCCGAGATCATGACCCGAGCCGAAGGCAGAGGCTTCAACCCACTGAGCCCCCCAGGCGCCCCAGTGATGGCATTTTTATTAAAAAAAAAAGCTGATAAAATTCAGCACATTACTTTCTGAAAATCTCGCTTGATAAAAACGAAACTGGAAATTGAGTGTAATCAGTGGTTCTCAGGCTCTTTCCACACGCTTGTTCCAAGGCTGGGGAGGCAGCCGGAGCCGGGTCCGTGGTACGAGCCCACCACAGGGCCCAAGGCTCACGAGCTACGGTGCATGCCGAAGTTCAGAAGATCTGGACCCAGACAGTAGGCTGGTATCTCCAGTATGCTTTAATTAAGCGCAATTTAGGTTTATAAATTATTTTGAAATAACTATTTTTCAGAAAAGTTGGTGGTTGTGTAAGAAGGACAAAGCCTGTGAAAGAGCTAGCATGGGAAAAGGGCCTGCGGGATCATCGCAGATCTTCGAAAAGCCTTCCGAGTGGGGGACGACTCATTTGCTACTCTAGAAAATGCCAAAGCCACTTCCAAGAACCAGTCCACGGCACTGCTTTGGTTCTGTCCAGAAACAAAGACAGTGAGAAACATTCACGCTTTTACCTTTAGAGATCTTATACATTCTGCGAGTCATGTTTACATTTGATCTTAACACGGAAGGACTAAATTATTACTAATTTAAAAGCCATCTTGGAGCCTGAGTCAAATGGCTTATTTATCTTCACTCATAATTTAAAAACATTTTGGGAGTTCAAACTTTACTCTGTCATAGAGCTCCCTGTATATTTGTCTCTATAACACACCTCTTTATCTGAAAAAAAAAAAGAGAGAGAGAGAGAGAGAGAGAGAGAAATTTCTGCTCACACATGGAGATTTCCAGAGCAAATAAGAAATAATTATCCCCATTACTTCTTTGGATGTATTTTTAAGTGTTTTATGATCCATCTTATGGAATTGTTAGTAAATGCCACAAGATTAAATGTCATTAATCTCTTTGTTAATCATGCCATAGAATCAAAAATCCTCTAGATTATCATGTATTTAGATCATAGAATAAAATGAAATGCATTTATAAAAACTTATTAAAAAGTAAACTATGAACAGTTTTCAAAATGGCACTGCTACCCGCCTATCTATGTGTCTCAGTCCCAAGATGCCCGGGCAGTCACGTACGGGCCGCGGGGAACGTCCCGGAGTGCGCCACCCCACACCGTCAGTCATCACTCGTAACGACGATTCAGTGCCTCGTTGACTTACTGCTCTTACTGTTTTCCTATTAATATGGGAAGCCTTGTTCCCCACACATCTGAGTTACATTTATCTTCAAGAATTGGCTCAAACATGACCCATTTATGGGCTGCCACCTGTCCCCCAGGACCCTCCCTCTGCCTCCCTCTGCACCATCACCCAGGGGCTGCACCACGGTGGACAACCGCCAACGAACACGCCAGGTTTCTTCTGGCACCTTGACTGTCTGTGAAAATTGCTTGTTTGTTTCTATGTAACATTTCCTGTGTTTGTATTTTGCATCCTCAACTAGGTTCTGTGTGCTCGCAGGCAGGGGCGATGCCTCCCGCGTGGCTCAGCGCTTGCCCCCCCACACACACATTCAGAAGAGCAGCGCCGGGTCTACTTGAAGCTGTTGTCATCAGCCAGAGCAAGTACTAAACTTACAGACACAGGAGCCATCGACTCCCTCCCATGGAGTAAAAAGCTTTGTGCTTGGGCGTTTGTTTTCTTAAACAGTATGTATCTTTAATAATCTGAACCCTTTAATGAGTTTGCTAGTTTGCTTTTTGTGATGACTGAGATAGTAACAGTCTCCACTATAGATCCCATAGGTTCGTGGAAGCTCCACACGACGTAGCTCACGAGTAAAGCCTTCGGGGCTGCGTACGCGTTAGCCAAGCATCAGGGGGTGTGAGGAACATCATCTTGGTGTTTTCCTGATGGTGTGTCTCCATCAGTATTTCAATACACCGTATCCATAGTTTGGGCTTGCATCGAGTGAGGGTCCTTGTCACTGAACACACTGGAACTTTGGAACTTCTGAAAGGATGACTTTAGCAGTTGGTTTATCTCCACAATGTCCCACTTCAAGTTGGAGTTGGAAAGAGCAGAGCTGTGAGTCGGAGGCGCGTCCATGCGGCCTCCACCTGTGGGCCCGAGCTTACTCTTCCCTCCTGACTGCTCCGTGGCTTCTGGTGTGGGAAACACTTCCCAATACGTACAAGCTCCACGTTTGGCATTTTGAGCTCTCGGGAGAGTGGGATGTTTTATTAAGTGAAACATATCTTCATTTAAATTTTCCCAAAGGAACCTCTTTGGTAAGAGGGACCTGGACAGGCTTCTGTGACTTGGGGAGGAGTCGTTCCAGGTGACGACAGAGCGTGCGGGTCTAACTCCACCTGTGGGCTGGTGGCTCTGCCTTATTTGCTTCCCACGAGGGTTCCGTGTTCTTCTCTACTTCGCTGGGATATTGTGAGGAAAATATTAAGCTCATTCTTTTGGATTGGGGAAGGTCATGTACCGTTGAGCGCTGTGGTAAAAGCTCAGAGTTTGTCTGGACTTGTGAGATCTTGCATGTGATTTGGGAACTTCCGGGCACCAAAGGTGGGACATGGGCTGTGTGACACGGCTTCGCCACTACCAGCATGGGCCAGTTCGACCCCCATTCCCCGGCTGTTACTACCGTGGACACGCTGCCTCCTGACAGGGAAGGTGAGACTGAAGCCAGCGGGCCCGAGTCTTCCCGCATCAAGCCCAGCGATACCAACTACAGACACCGCACTTCCTCCGTCGTGACCGGGGAGGAGGACGGGACACAGTCCGGCCGCGTCAGGAGAGGTGAAGCCGGAGCACTGGAGTCCTGGCGGCACATCCATTTTTGCGAATTCTCTCAGGACCACTCACCCACCATGATCACCGCGGTAGAATCCTTGCAAAGTAAAATAAAATTATAGCCACAAAAGACGTAAAATCGAGAGAGACACTGACTTAAAACAGTTAGTTTTCAGCTGCCTATGTGAGTTTCACGTGTGACCCAGTGATTTTTCAGGACGACCCAGAAGCCTTCGATTGGATGAATTCTACGGCAATTCAGCTGATCTTGGTAATCCTGGATCGGACGCATCCGTCAAAAAGAACACCTCCTCTAAGTTGCGTAGGCTCCGCGCTCCTCTCCGCAGCAGCACCCCAACGAGGGGCAGGAGGGGCTTCCCTTCGGCAGAGGCCTCACCAGCATGGAGCCCCAGCCCTGAGCAGTGACCCCCTTGCCGAGCAGGCCTGGCATGAGGATGGCAGACACTGTCGTGTCATGCCAGAAGGGGGAGGGGCCGAGGAAGCTCAGCTCAGCCCCTCACTTGAAGCCAGGGTGCTGGGATGTGCAGAGCTAGACTGGCCTCTCCCAAGCCATCCGTGAACTGTGAGGAAAGCGGACGGACAGGAAGGCCCTTCCACTCCAGACTGTTTCACATGGACTCTCTGTCCCTGTCTAGGTTGCCTAGGGATGAAAGAGCTCACTGAGAAAACAGAAAGGACAAAAATAAAGAAATAAATAAATAAAAGGAAAAGACTAAAATGGGTAACAATAGGGGAAAATCCCCTCCCAGGAGCTAATTGGGAAGAGAAGTTTCCTAGTGTCACTGGTGGCGCTCCGTCCAGCGAGGAAGTCGTCAGAGCGTGTGCGAGCTGTGCGTCCTCGGAGCGGCCGGCAGACCAGCACGGGGCTCTGTCCCCGGAAGAGCCCCCGAGATCAGCGCAGGAACCCATGAACAGTTTTCCTGAAAACGCAGGGACGGGAGCCAGCAGGGAGGGCATTGCCCCGAAGCTATCGTCGATGGCTCCCTTGGGCAGACTCCCCTGTCAGAGAGAATCTAAGTGGGAAGCAGCGCCCAGACAGGGGTGAGGCTGGAGGATGAGGGGCTGCAGATTCCACACTGAATGTTGGCTCATACCTAGAGGAAGACCCATTTTTCTAATGTTGATTGTCCAGTATAACATTTCAGGAATACTTTGAGCTAAAACAAATGACTCAGTCTGTGTATGTTGGGTTTAGAAGATGTAAAGCACATATGAACCCTAAGACACATTCTGCATCTAAGCCCCGGATTGTTGGTAACTGTGATAAGGAGTTACTTGTCACAGGCTGAGTATACTTTCTAACTTATGCAAAATTTAATGCCAAGTGAAATGTTATGTATTAAAAATGGGGAGTCACCTGTAATCTCACAAATGTGACTGTCTTCCCTGTCATGCTGACCCCTTGGTCATGTACGTTTTGATCATTAACTTTAAAAGTAGATGAACAGGTGGTGCAGCCCATTTGTAAACAGGTGTGTTAGTGCGTCCCTGGAGAACAGACACAACATTTCTTGGCTTGCACTATGGGTGTGGGTCTCTTAGGGAAAAGGATTGTTTTTGAGCTAACAAAACCCCAGTAACAGCATACTAGCTTAAAAAAAAAACACCCAAATTCAAAAACCAAAAAACAACAGAAAACAAAACAAACAAACAAAAAAATTGGGGCAGTGAAACTACCCTCATTCTTATCCTTGGGACTATGAAAAGATACTGTTAGATTTGTAACACAAATCCTGTGGAAAATTCCAAGTCTTAATTCAGGACCAAATGTGCCATGTTAACCAAAGAGCAAGTAGTAAGTTAGTCTGAAATGCATCTGAGCAAACTGGTGCCATTTCCTCTCCTGTTCCGGACGCGCATCCAGCATCAGCGGGCACCGCCCCCTTCGTGCCATCCCAGACTTCCCTTGTTAAGCAACGACACGCAGCTTTTTGATGACCGAGCCGCTTAAATTTTTAGACTCCAAGAGAATATAAAACACTAGTTCTAATCTGACTTTTCTTTCACAGGATTGAATCACAGATTCTGAATTCTGAAGAGACAGGGGTGCTCAGTCGGGTCTGACTCAGTGCAAATGTGGCAGAGACTCCACTGAACGGCCAGAGCGGCGCGAGCAGTCTCCCGTCTGCGCCGTCCTCTCCTCCTCCCCACGCGTCTCCAGCCCCATGAGCCTGTGGATGACCGGGAGGGAGCCGCAGGGGAGGGAGCAGTACCCAGGGCTCTTCCCGCTCGTCCGGCCGTGGCCCCAGCCATGAACGCAGGGCTAGCCCACGCTGTGCTCAAACGCTCTGTGGCTGATCTCGGGGACCAACAGCTTTGAGAGGTTCCACCTGACATTTGCCAACACTCCTTCCTCAAAATAGCGTTTTGTTTACTGTTTCACGCATCCTCAGAGAAGCAAAGACTTGCTTCGACTGTAACTGCAGACGTGACGGGACGGCTGACGTCAGGACGGAGGCTGTGCTGAGGGAGGGACAAGCATGCCGAGCCCTCACAAAGTTGGGATTTTTAGCTTAAATTTTATAAGAAGGTGATAAACTCAAATCGCATATTTAATTACGTAGAGAAATAGGATTATACAACGCTATGTAATTGAGAACTAATTTTCAGAATGATCGCCCAGATCCCGGAAGTACTAATCATGTAAGGACGGGGCATCCGTGTTTACCCTCGTCTTCTGATTGAGTCGGAAAAGTGGCTTAATCTATTTCAAAATGTATTTAAGAAAACGTAGGTCTGGAAGAATTTGAGATTACCCTTTATCCGAAATATACACTTATATGTAAGATATGTTTGCGTATGATCCACAAATATAATCCGTAACGTACTATGTACACGACGTGTAGCGTGACATCTACGTCGCGCATGGAGGATACCGCAGTTTTGTCCACGTCGCGTGTACGTGTTTTACAGATTACACATGAACATACATTGACTAAAACTTATGCACACACACACCCTGGATCGTGTGGCTCGTTAGCTGTCAGTCCCCTCTCTTTGGGCTCTTTTGATGTCCTAGGTGCTCAGGGCAGGCAGGTCGCACGAAGCGCTCGGTTACTGTGCTAAGAAGGAAGACGCAGCTGAACGGAAGGGGCCCTGCCGGCAATCCTGCCTGCAACACCGACTTTGATGTTTTGTTTTGTTTTTTCCAGGAGAAGATGGTGAAGGGAGCCCCTGGGCTGCCATCACTGTTACTGACTCCAGCTAGACTCTTAGCTAAACTCTCCTAAAATGCAGAATCTAGACCTAATTATTAATGTGCCAGTAGGGTCCATGAGAAAGAGAACAAAAGAAGGAATCACTACCCCCGCAGCAGCGATCCCCCGGGGGACGACATTTCCCCTGATCTTGAACCCCGAGTTAGTGTCTGCCCTAGACACGAGGGGCCTCAGCGTCAGCAGTTCATCTGAGCTCAACCGTGGGTGCCTCACACTTCTTTGGTGTGCACGGGCTTGGGAAAGCGCCACACAAGGCATGCATAGGGTTAAATCCATGCCATGCAACTCATTCACACCACACTGGCCTCAGGAGCACTACACTTAGGCATAACATTTTATTCTTCTGATAATATACTCCAAGCCCTTAAAAAAGGGGGGCAAAAGCCAGTGAAGAAAGGAATTTCCCTCAGAAAAAAGGAAAGAGAAGAAAAAAGGAAAAAAGCAGTAACTCTTGAGGAGAAACAGCACATCCCTCTCTGGCAACTCCCACCGTTCACTGCAAACTACAGGACAGGAGGTCAGCATAAATGTGAATTAGAAAACGCACGTAGTTACGCCCTGTCACACCATCGGAACGTCTGAATCCCTCAGTGTAACCCCTCTAGCTGCTGCGTGTGGCACGGCACAAACGGTCGCTGTTTCCCGAAGGAAGCCAGCGAGTCTGTCTGCAGAGAAGCCTCGTCTGGGTAAAGCGACAACCGACTGCCATCCGCACATACATCAGGACGATCTCGTCTTCCCCTCCCTCGAGCCGATAATGATCTCCCCCTCTTTCCTGCAACTAGTGATGAGCAGTGCTCTCCTCGACCCAGACAACAAACAGCTGGATGGACGCCAGAGGACCATACATCCGTGGTCTACCGTGCCCTTTTTAATCAACTTCCTAATTAAAAAACGCCATGCTGGCACGAGGTATGAAGGGAGTAAGCTTGGGATATTTCACAAAATCGTATCCCCTAATCTGGGGCTTGTTGAAAATCTGTGTCCTTACAGATGTTTATGAGTTTTCCTGGTGCAGAGATAGAATCAATTTGCTTGTGCCTGGCCCTCAAGACGTATTAAATTTATCCTGAAGGAAACTGGTTTCTGGAAGGCTCTTGCCCAGATGCATTAGGCAGGTGGGAGTTTCAGGGAGCCAGAGGGTCCACTAGCAGATGCAGCATTGATTTCTGAATGTTCACCATCTACAGACAGCTCAGAGCAGACTTGATTTGATGGCTCTCTATGGGGTGCCCTGCAGACTCGATTATTTCCACAACCAGTCTGGCTAGCATTGTTTCATGGTGACAATGCTCCGTGCTCTCAGCTTCTGTTCGGATGGCACAGGCTAGAGGCATGTATGTACCCGGGTAGGAGGAGACTGGGCCAAATTCAAAGTCAGTCTCTAAGAACTCCCCCTCCCTTTCAGGCTTGAGTGATGCAGTGGGCCCTGGAGTCGAGAGGTAATGCTGACTTTAAAAAACCATTTTGTTGAGTGCCATTGAAATCCATTATGAGCCCAGGTTGAGGGATGGCGTGAAGGTCTACCCAAAACAGTATCTGCCCCTAGAGATCGGAGAACGGATAAGGGACTAAGAAGAGCCCCCACCCCATAAATTATTAATTCAAGAATTGTTTGATTTAGAGATCTACGCTGGACATTCCAAACCTGAAAATATCTCAGGCAAATGTCTAATAATCTTCAGGACATTTTCTCTAAAGCAATTTGAGACTAGAGCAGCCAGACCTCAGAACAAAGCAGACGGCATGTGCTATTGAGCCCTGAAGTTCCTTCCAGCTCTCTCCGCGAGTACACAAACATATCCAAGGCAGGTTCACACGGCACACGTATTAGCCCAACGGCTCAAGTATTGTCAGAATGCACACAATACTTTCACACTGGGGTTTGAAGAACACATATACACCCTCACTCGCAAAACCTTTGACGAGATTAACTGAGTACTCCTGGGACTGCAAAAATACATCCGAGTACAGAATTTTTTAAAAAAATAAGACCAAATAACCTCTTGAAAGAAAACTATTTACACCCATCTTCATTTACAATCCACAGGAGCCCTGGAAGAGACCGGCCTTGGGGCGCCCATGGCACAGAACAGACTCCACAGGGTAGAAGTCTGCCCGTATGCCAGCCCCTCTTCCCTAGTGAGGCAGAGAGGCCCTGAGTTCCAGCTAATATTTTGGCACCTCATTGACTGCTTAAAAAATTTGTCATGAAAACCTGCTTTTCTTCAAAAGTTGATCTTCAACCTTAGAGGTAAACCTAAATAAATAAATAAATAAATAAAAATAAAAAGAAGAAGAAGAAGAGGAAGAGGAGGAGAAAGAAGGAAAGGAAGGGAGGGAGGGAGGCCCCCTTAGAAATCATACTCCCACGCAGGTGTACAACACCATATTTCTAGCTATGGGACTTCATTCTTTCATTGTCTTTGAAGGCAAGCCCTTCCCAACTCCACAGTGCCTGAGAGCTAATGTGACAGATAGTGGCATAAAGTGAGTCTGTCAAGTGGAAACTCATGACATGATTTTGGCCCTTAAAAGGAAGCTGGACAACACCTCTGAGGGGCAGCCAGGCACAAAGGAAGACTGGGAGGTGACACGCCAGTGCTCCCTTCTGTTTGTAAATGGACACATTGAGAGTCAAAACTAATGCTCATATTTTGCCCCAAGAAAGTTATAACCCATCACCAAACTAAAAGGAGTTATTTTAATAGGGGGAAAGCTTGACTCAGTAATAAAATGAAATACAGTGTGGAAAAATAATGGAAACACTCATTTTCTCTAGATAAGAGTTCATGAATCTGAGAACAATTTGGTATTTAATACTGTGGAATTAAATAAAAAATGACACTGCTACTAGCAAATTAAAAAATAGAATTAAAAAGATTATATATATATATGCATTGATATAAAAATAGAGAATTCATCTATTATGCAAGAAAATAAAGAGCTCAGTGTGAGTGTTCAGAAACTTGCAGCACTAGGGGGAAATGATCAAAGCCAAGTGTCAGGGGCTTCCCACAAAGGGTTAAAATGTTTTCCGACACCTTGTATTTGAGGTTTAGTTTCTCTGTAAGAGAGTTTTTTTTTTTTCTTTTGGGGAAAGGCATAGTTTTGTTAAACAGCAGAAATGACCCTCCAAAAAGTTGAATTTTCTGTCAAATGATTGCTGTCATTGTCTAAGGAAAAGAGCTTAAGGAAAGCAACTCTTAAAAAAAGAAAAGAAAAGAAAACCTGAAAATAAAAGCAAAATAAAATCCTGAAGTGATTTGCTATATTTAAGAAACCATCAATAGGCAGTTCAAGGATAGTAATTCCTACTTGAGTTCCACCTTAGAAACACGAAATAATTAGGTCAGTTAAAATGACAAGCTTACCTTTTAAGGAGAGTAAAAATTATGAAAACAAGAGAGAACTATTTATCGGAGAATTCCCGGAGAAGGAAGTATTCCTAAGTAGACACTAATAAAACACCCCTATTGCAATAGTACAGTCAGAGAATTATATAAGATATGTGTGTCAGAACCGGGATTCCAGCTAATACTTATCTCCCAACTCGGGAGACTGGTTTGTAAAACCAGTTTCCATTTTTTTTCCCCCGAAAAGAACCGAAAGTATCAAAGGCAGGGCTAATTTTTCTATTTCCTCTCTGTGGATTCTACAGAATCAATACAAACTTGAGTTCGATTTTCACAATCTCTTCTAAGTTGCTGGTTAAATTAGCCAAAAATCCTCTTTCAGCTAGGAAAAATATATACCAAGCAAAACCAGTGACGACTGAGCTTGAACTGAGACCGCGTTAGCTCATCTCCTGGTCTGGACACACTGTTCCAGAAAACATTAATTAAACACCTTGAATCATGGCTGCTGTAAAGATCTGAAAGCAGTCGTCTCCTCACGGGGAATTCTCGCTTGCAGACACAGGCGTGGGAAGACGCATCGAGCAAGTACCCCAAAGCCAGCCGCAGAGGATGGTTCTTTTGTTGCTGACCAGGAGGAGCTGAACTTTGCTCCACTTTGGGGAGCGCAGCCACCGCTCCCCCAACAACAAGGAGGACAGGACATATTTACCTGCAGGGAGCATCAGAGAGAAACCTGAGCCACTGCAAAACAAAGTGGTCCAGATGCATGGTCTGCAGCTGCAGGGCTGCAGGCCCCCGGCTGCTTTGGCTGCAGGGCTGCAAGCCCCCGGCTGCTTTGGCTAGGCCGGCTCCTGCCAAGCAGCCGTCCCCGCGCCGGCCACCCTGCCTTCCATCTTGGGGACTCACCCAGAAATCCCGCACCCTCTCCAGGACTCCAGAGCTCTTGTAGTGCTCCCGAATGCCCACCGTTTGTTCCGCACTCATCCAGTCAACTTTGCACATCCTCCTCCACCGGCGCTCAGATGCCGGGCCACTGCTCATCTGTATGCTAATTATTTTGCCACATGGACAAAAGTAATAATGCTTTCAGACAGGAAACTAACAGGCCTGAAGTCGAAGATGGAAATTAATAAGTTGACACCACTAAACGCCGGCCAGGCTGTCACGCGTGCCGCGCTGCCTGGTGGAGGGAGCCGAGCCTCGGCGGCCGGGCTGGGCGCCAGGCAGCGGCTCCCGGGGAGGCCGTGGCCGTGGAGCAGCACCAGCTCGCCGCTGACTTACCCTGTGGCAGGCTGCATCCTCTAAGCACTACAAAACATATCCATTTCCCCCAATCCTAGCACAGGAGGGAACTTCAGCGCTGAGCTAGATATTTTTCAAGTGATAGCTGTGGATTAAACCGGTGATTTCTAACCTTCCTGTTTATTAAGCCTGCAACACAGTCAGACAAGATTGGGGATGCACGCTGTATGCTTCTTACATTGTACCCACAGGCCCCTAAATCTCTAGAGCTGAATGTGTATCATGTGCAGTGCCGTATTCAATGTAATAGACGAGAACTAGAAATACCGGAGTCAGGCCAGGAACAGTGGCCGGCTTAGGCAGTAGATCTCAAATTACCCCCCACCATCATGGATGTTATGGCAAATTCATGCTGTGGCTAAAGAAATCTCACCAAGTCAGCTGCACCCACAATATTTTACATGGTCCTACTGCTCAGCATTGAAACAAAACCAGAAGAGGTTCCAAATTGCCCTGGCGCTTCCGATGGGAGAACAGTTACACAAGAGTTAACTGGAACGGGCTTCTGAACCTCTCCAGGGCTGCCAACCACACTCTGCTCTGCTTCAGTGGGAGCTCCTTTTATCACTTGCTCTTAAAACAAAAGACATAAAACTATTTCTCCAAGAAAGTTAACACATCATCAGCCTCTCAGTCTTGTTTGAAGGAAAGAAAATACCCAAAAAAGTTCTATATGAAAAGGCAAGACCAAATAAGATTTTGAAAATACAGAATGGAACATAGATATATGACTTTCATTAGCATTTTTCCGGTTAAAGAAAAAGTGCTGATTTTATAGATGGCTTCTTGAGTCAGGCAATAGAGGCTTGGGTCCAGCAGCGACTCCACCAGCGCGCTTCCTGCAAACCTCTCTGTTCTAAGGCTCACCACTGTGAGAGTGCACACGGAATCACAAAGGCTACTTAGCACCTCCCACTCCTGCCCCTGGACACTAGCCTTGCAGACACAGACTTGTGTTTCATGACAACTCCGGCAGCACGCAGGCACCTTGGGCTCCTGCCCACAGAGATGTGATCCTGCAGGACTAGCTCTGTTGGAGAAAGAGTCCATTGTTGGCTCCTGCACACACCAAACCATGCGATTTTAGGAAGTTTTAGAATCTGTCATCACACAAGAGCTGCAGATCGTCAGGTAGGCAAGCAGACAACTATTTGCTCCAGTCCTTCAGAGACCAGGTGAAATAATTCCAAACAGCTGGAAGTTGCAACCACCACATACATCACAGGCAACCTTTAAATAGAAAGAAAAGGATACCTTTTTTGCAGAAGAGTTGGTGGCCATGAAGCAAAATCCCGTTCCGCAGTCTATTTCTCCACACATGCAGGGCTATTTCCGCTGTGGAGAGCCCCTGGCACGTGTTGCTCGCTCTTCCCTATGCATCCCTGCTCCATGGGCCCGCGCCCTCCAGCGCCAGGCTGTCAGCTCACCGTGCGCAGGGAGAGTCTAGGGCAGAGTCGCCAGCACTGACGAGGCACTGCAGGCTTTCCACAGCGCAAGGCACCCACTGTGGCTTCCGTCGGGGACAGCACTCAAGTCTGAAGTTACCAAGAACCCCCCATTCTAGCTTTCAGAGGCGATTCCTCTAAATCCCGAGCCTGTCGCCTGGCGTGTTGAGAGCAGACGTGCTGGTTACTACAGAGCCTACCGTGCCTTTTCCATCCAGCCCTGCTGGAAATCGCTGCAGTCTGAGAGCGAGAAACGCTTTAGGAGAACACCCTGTACCGCTCTGTCTTCTCACAGCACAACACCCCTTACACTTAGACTAAAACGTTTCCTCCCCCTCCCAACTTTTCCAATAATCACCACGTGGGGAGTAGGGATTTTTTTTAAAGAGATACATTTTAGGAAAAATTTTCTAACAGAACAGCCCAATACAGCAATGCTTATCAGTATTGCTTCACATAACAAATAAGCATTTATGCGTTCTTTCTAGTTTTATAACACCTGGCTTACATCTTCTCTGCCATCTCTGATTACCTCTACAGATACCCTGAGGACTCATTATGATGTCAAAGCTTAAAACAGTCTCATTGTGAAAACAGGCATAGAAAAATCATTGTGTATGCTTGAACAATGCAGGTGTGAGAGAGACAGAGAGAAGAGAGGGAGGCAAAAACAGACAAACAGGAACAGAGTTAAAGAGAGAGGGAGAAAAAGGGAGGGGGGGAGGGGGAGAGGGAGGGAGAGACAGAGGGAGAGGGAAAGAGAGAGAGAGAGAAGACAGGACACAAAGCATACTCCAAACTGAAACCATGTTGCATTGAAATAGAGCCCACTGATGGAAAATGTATAGCTGCTCCCTTAGAATAATCTAATATCAGGAAAATCATACAATAAATTACCCCCAAAGTATTTAGTATTGTTTCTTGTACAAGTTATGGCCATTATGGACATTATTTCTAAATTGCAGTGTATGCCAATTTAAAATATCTTTTTTAAATATCAGCCAGATGTGGTACTTATATGTGCTTTATCACTGCTGCTTCAAAATAAAATGTAAAAAATAATTTTATACACACAGAATTTTAAGTTTGTGATATCCTTTCTCTTTAGTTTGGAATCAACGTAGATCAATGCCAGATACAGTGTTGTGAAGGATATACTGTGATGAAACTCAGCTGGCTGAACAATGTTAATCATTTGCAAGTTTTGTTCAAGTTTAGCTCTATTACTCCTTCCTGAGGAATGCTACACATATTTTTCAAAGAAAACAAAAAGAAGTCATTTGTGTAAAGGGCTTTTTAAACCACTGAACATAAAAAAGTGCATAATACTATTACAATCAAATTATAATAAGAAATAATTGGATTGTAAGAATTTACCAAAACTAAAGATCTTTCTTTCGAATCTGCCATTCATCTGCTGCCTGGACAGACTTCTGGTGAGGCTTTGTATCAAGGCAGGCTTCATGGCTAAGTAGCAGGTGCACTGGAAAACCTGGTTATTGGTTGGAACTGTAGCCCTGAACTCAAGAGGACAGCCTGACGAGCCATACTTCAGTGTCAGAGCAGGGTGGTCTGCGCCAAAAAGTGTTTCATTAGTCCCTCTTATTCCACTGAGTGGGTTTCTTAATATAAATATTTAAGAGTAACTAAAACGTTAAGTTGTTTGAAGTTAAAAATGTAGCCATCAAAATATAGAGTAAGTAAACAAAGTATTTTAGATGATGTATTATGTTTCTTAAAGCAATGCCTCTCCTGCAAATCAGATTATCCTACAGGTAGAGCTGGAAATCTGGTTTACCCATGTGACTTTGAAAATATCATTTAGGCAACAAAATAAATTTTTCACAGAAAACCAATTTGGGTTTTTTAATCACGCATGTGAAATATTTCTAAAAAGAAATCAACAAATAGATTGTTAACTCTAAATTTTAAATATAGTTTTAACAAGTAGAAAAACTTTAAAAAGCCCTGAAGTTGCAAAATAACATTTCTTTTCCCTAATCTATTGAAAATTGGCATAAAAAACAGACATAAAACATCAGACATATTCAGTCTGATATGGTAAAGCATGAAATATAAATATTTTCAAGACATAAAAGAATAAATAAATAAACAAGGTAGGTGAAAAACACAAGAACAATGAAAGCCACACACTGAAGAGGATCCTTTTTGAAAAATACAACATTTTCCTAAAATCATGCTTGTTAAATTTTACATTCCAAAGGGAAATTATGTGCTCAGATTCCTTTAGGAATTTTGGTGCACCAGACATCCATGGTCACAAATTATTGGGCCTTCAGCTTTGATCTCAGCTTCTAACACAAATTTATGAAATAAGCCTAAGTTTTGCTGTAGGATGCAAGTATAACTCAAGAGAAGTTGAAATTTATGTTTCATGCCTACTTTTTGCCTTCCTGGTTCATCTTGATAATCCTGACTCATCATTTCAAAATTAGATTTTATCAATAATTACATAAATTGCCATTACAGAAAAGATTTTCCATTTGAAAAACATGTCTACTAGGGTTTACAGGTTTTCGCTTCACCATTGTACAGATGCAAGTAATTTTAATGAAATCATATGTTTGGTAATTTGGAAAGTAGGACAAAATATTTATGTGCAAAATGAAATAGTAAGATTGCATATCTTTTCTCCCACCGCCTCCAGCACGCCCAGTTGTGACCATCAAGGCTGCTCTGGCTTCTACCTCAGCGAGCAGTCATGAAGGTGGTGCAAGTGATGCCATTTTTACGTGGCCAGGAAACTCAGGGGAGGTCCGTCCCTGCTGGATGTAACTGCTCGGCGGCGGACAGCTCCCGGTGCTGAAAGGGACAGGGAGAGAAGCGCACAATGGCGCACTCAACCAGCCTTTGAAAAATCACAGCAAAACTGAATGAGGTGGCAAGTGCTCAGGCTGAGCGGCACTGCCCGCAGAACAATGGCAGCCAGCTCCAAATCCCACTATAATCACATTAATGAGATTAATCAGTGAATTAGCAGCAGTCAAATGTCAGGGAGGCAAGGAAGAATCCAACCAAGATGGGCAATTAACTTTTTTTGGGGGGGAGGGGAAGATCAACTATGCTACCTCCTAGTTTTCCCAGAAGTTGACAATTTTCCTTTACAAATCTGAAAACCACATGTACTGATTACAAGGCAAGAAAAGTGGAATCTTTCATATTGTAATATAGATCCAGGTATCACATTACCATGCTTCAACCATAGTCCTCTGAGAAAAGTGATGTCACTTTAAATAATCTTCACAAACTATCAAGTTTTTATTATTTTGAACTTTCCAAGTATAAAATTAAGGATTAAAATGAGATCATTTCTGTAATACTCAAGCAAAATATAAAAAAAATGGCTGATTTAAAAGGATTACATAATAGCTGCTTTGCTTATGAGTAGTCTGTGATACTGTGGCAAGAGTTTTTAAAAAAGTGCCATCAAGTAAAAAACTATTATACAAACATATCAGCAATCGTCTATTGTCTTTAATTAAGAAAATACGTAACTACAGTACAACCAATTTCAACCAATTAACCTATTGGGCTTGAGATCATAGAATCATACACTTTCCTTCAGGTCAATTAGAAAAAATAAACTTATTTTTTCCTAGAATGTGTCACTTAGTAGTGTGTATAATATACAATCAACACTTTGTATTCAAAGTTCTGAAGACATGAAAACTTGCAGGAATGCAATGGAACTGTTTTTCAAAAAGGGATATTGTACAGAAACCCTTTTTAAAGTAACCACATTTTTATCTGCAGGGAGACATGTTCTATTTATCATTTAAAACCTGCATAACTTTTATGAACAATTAGAAAGACTCCCTTCTGCCTATAAGGGTGGTGGTAGGGTGCTTTTGTCTATAAAGTTAATTTTGTTCAGTAAAATGCACTTTAACACAAAAGCTCTTATAAAAAATATTTTTGCTTAAAGTAAACAAATAACTTAAAAATTTTATTGATTATATAGTATGGTTTTAGTGGCAAAAGAAATTGTCATGGATAATCTAATACTAAATTCAAAAGCAGTGCTCTATATTTTGAATAACTATCACATGACTATTTACCTATATATTTATTTCCTTATTAATGTCTGCCTTGAAACTAATGTTTGCAGTTCGAGCTTCTCGCTTATCTACTTAAGTTGCTTGAGAAGACATATTTCTGCCACAACTGAAATAATGTTTCATTACTATCAACTTCGGACATTTAGGTCATAGTCAAAAATCTTTGAGTTTCTCAGTTTAGACAATGTAAGTCAACTTCCTTACCATGAGGCAAAAGGAACACCACACCAAGAATATCTCGCGTTTTCACAGCCTCTGAAACAGCGCTCTGCTGTGTCTGTAACGGAGCCCAGGAGCGTCTCTGGGAAGTTTTTGTTTCAGTCTCAGCAAATCACCCAAGGGTTGTCCATGCAGCAAGTTTTTAAATAAGCAACATCACAGTTAAGGCATGCATCTCAGTACCCATTTTGCTGTGAAGAGAGACTTCTGTGGATTGCAAACTCTCTTGCGCAGGAGCATCTCAGCTCCGAGCCACGCTGTAAAAACAACTTAGAAAGGAGCAAACAATGGATACTGCAGCCGCAGCCCTCGGCGTCCAGCAAGAGGCTCCCTGTCCGCCAAGCGCACAGAACTCACCTAACGAGGACCACACACCCCACAGCATGGCCACAACCGCTCCCGAGTTAAAGACCAAACAGCTCAATGCTGTGAACTGTGCCGGCTCAACAGACACCAGAAGAAAAGAAAACCCTTTCCACCGCAAGTTTGAAAGGAGGATGAGGAATATGCCTACCACCGAGATGCAGAAAAGGTTGCTTTTTGTCTTCAGTGGATACTGACACCGTAACCCATAGTCCAGGGAATAAAACGTAAAATAAAATACACCCACCAACAACGCGTAAAAAACTCAGGGGGCTTCAAGAAGGCTGCGAGGAAAGCTCTCTCTCTGCTTAGTGTGCAGTAGCTTAGGGAAAAAATGTCGCCCGGGCAGGACTGACAAATGCAGCGCGATCGGCTCGCGGGCCGGAGGGATCTGTTTCACTTCCACATGCGTCCCCTGATGCACACACTCCCACTCATGCTCTCGATATGCTTTTTTTTCTCCACATTTTTTTTCACGAGCTCCAAATCCCCGGCATATGACCTTCTGTTAAATAGATAAAAAAAAAATTGCTTATCAGTCATGCAAATGAGGCTGAATTCATTTTCCACAACAGATGGCCTCATAGATAATGATGATGGAAGAGAGAAAATTGAATGTCTCTCACAAGGTGGCCATGGCAACCGAGAGCAGAATAATATCAATAATAAGCTCACTGCATAATAAGGTTGTCAATCCCACAAATCAAAGTCTCCAGCTAAATCAGGTACACCACCCCAGCTAGTTACCAGGTAAAGATATATATATATATATATATATATATATATATAGAGTGCAGTTTACAGTGACCATGAAGAAAACTAGAATTTCAAGGCATTCTGTGGAAATGCGCATGTTTGTGTGTGTGTGTGTGTGTGCACGCGTGTGTGTTCCATCGGAGGCGGGTGGTTTGATAATGAAATGACAATGTGGCATATTTTTTCTTTATTTTTGTTTCATTATATTTTCTGTAGTGGACTTGGTTTCGGGAAGGATTTTTAAATAGCCATATTGAAATCTGGAATGTGGAGTGTGGAATCTCCTGCCTCCTCCTCTCCCCCACACCCCCTGTCTGATGTTCTGTGCTGCCCCGATGCAGTGGCAGCTCGCCTCAGGCTTCCACCTTGGCTCCCAGGGGGACATCCTGCAAAATGAATCAGCAGCCATCCTGAGCAGGCTGATTAAAATGAAAATGGCAAGGCACATGTCTGGGCGGAACTGGAGCTCGGCTTTGCTGCCTGTCTGGCAAGCATGCTCAATATAGCTCTTGCTAATAATGGCTTACTGCCTTTCGCTTTTTAAAAAGGTATCGCCCTTTTTCCCCTTAACCGACTGGTGTTGGAGTATGTGTGTGCATGTGGGTGGGTGGGTGTGCGTGTGCGCGCGGGGCTGCGGGTGGGGGATGGGAAGGGATTGTTCGATTCTGCTCATTTTCTGCTGCTCACATCCAGACTGCCTGCCTGACAACACCACTATTGTGAAACTGAACTTACCTCTGTCGTTCTTTTGGGGAGGGAGGTGGTTGATAAGTCTCGGGGTAAAAGGGCCAGTTATAAACTCAAGCCGCCTGAAAGACCAAGTCACCATTTTACACCTCGATACAATAATTTCTAACTGAATCCGAGGCAGCAGACCTTGAGAGAACGCGAGCTGCTTCACAGGCTCACAGTTGGACTCTGAAATGCAACCTATTTCTGTTTCAAACATTTGCAACCAACCTGCTACTGTATCCCCAGATATTATGCAACACAAAGCCTCCAAAATAGGAAAATGAGAGCTGACTGACTGATGCAATAATCGAACGAATTTAATAAAAATAAACCTCTGGCTTTTTTCTCAAAATTCTCAGGCACATTAATATTACCCTCAAATAAGCTACATTTTTCAGTACCTCTGTCAATTTTTTCTGTTTTTTAAGGCATTCTGGAAATTAGAAGATTATCATCTCTCATAAAAATGGCTTAGAAATTAGAACCAACGGTTTTCCTGAATTCATTATACTTTATTTTTCTTATACACTTTTTTCTAAGCTACTAACAATCTTTCAATTTTGCTGTCTTAATTTCCCTTATTGATTCCTTCTGGTAACAAACACATGATATGTGTGTGTGCGCGCGCGTGTGCTCATTTTTGCCTTTAGTAATTCTTCTCCCCGAGATGTGATCTTTTTTCTCCTGCGCTCCAGCCCCGTTGCTGTGGTGTGAATCAGAAATCAATAGAGCTGCCCTAATGGAGACTCCACTCGGCACGCGGCAGAACAGCTGCAGGCCTCTCCCTCCCTCCCTCCTTCGCTCCCTGCCTCCTTATCTCTCTCTCTCTCTCTCTCTCTCACACACACACACACACACACACACACACAACTAATGACGTCTGTACAGCTTTTTCAGCTGATTGGGCAGTACATCGGATGTTCTGTGGAGCAAAGAATAGGAATCATTTACAGTCGGTGGAAAAAAAAAAAAGGAGCATGTATTCTCCTGTGTCTCAGACACTGATCCCGAGCTCCCCAGACAACCAGCCATGGATAAGGGACAGTTCTTCAAGTTATGTGGTCACTACAGAGTGAAGGAAGACTCCAAAATGGTTGTAGAAGGAAGTGTAGCACAACGGGAGTGTTTCCATTTTGTAAAGGACAAAGCATTTCTCTAAAAAAAGCAAGCAGAATAAAATGTATATAAAATTTGTATGTTTAGGTCAAATCGTGAATTCCTTTGCACTGCTTTTAAGGATTTGAGTATGCAATGTAACATTATTTTATAATACTTCCAAATGCACTTTTAAAAATAAGGTACAAATGAATGTATGTGTGCGCACACACACAGACACACAGTTAACTTGTCTCTCTGCCTTAGCTTAGCTCTGTTAGCAGTAAGATCAATTTTCTTAGTTAAAATTTATTCCCACATTTCTTATCTTATAGTAAGAAATAAATAAATCTCTGAAGGATACTATGATATTTTAAATCACCGGCTTATATATGTGGCTATGTTCCTTAGACATAGGTACCTGTCTATGAAGATACACGGTCTATGGGGTAGAGGACGCCTGTGCATCTGGAAGCATTTGCGCGTGAACACATATGCACGCACACGCAAGCACAGGCGCGGTGTTGTTTCAACAGCTCTTGGTTACCTGGCGCTGTAGGTCTATGTCACTGAAAGGACGGGGTGATGAACGTCGGTGAGCGAGGCCCTTGTGCTGGCCATGAAGGAAAGGTGTTCTGGAGTGTGCAGCGTGGGGAGCGCCTCTCCCTCACCGCAGCATTAGTGTCTGCATCTTCCCTCTGCATCTTACTGGTGGCAACCGCCCAGCCCGAGTCTGGCTCCAGAGCGGCGCCTATGCTCCTTCCATACAGTCCTTGCACGGCTGACACTCGCATGGCTTAAGAGGAGGGGAGATGTAGAGGGGTCATGAAGCCACAGAGCATGCAGGCAAACACTCTGCAGTCACATTGTAGGTACACTTAATACATTAAGATTTCTCTAAAAATGCCGGTGCTCTGCAGTAGGACATATCAGGACCAGGGAGGACCCCAATGGCTATTTAAAGATCTTACTGTAGTTTGCAATTAAACCATACATGCATCATTTTGCTTCCAGACATCTATCATACTCTTCCTTAAATTATTTCTAATATAGTATGTTGCCTTTACATTCATTGCCTTTCTGTATTAGCAAATGTATCTTGTTAATTAATCAATAGTTTGTCAATTAACTTCTTTGTAAGAGGAAATACATATGCAGCACCTTTTAATTGTCACGTCCTCCAATTTAATACAAAAGAAAATAACTTCCAGGTGCTGTTGTGTCTTGAACTATGAACACACACGCGTGTGCTGCAGCCGCCAGCTGCACGCCCTGGTCTCTCCAGCCAACAGCGACTGGGTCTCTGCACCCGAGGCCAGAGTCGGTCTCAACATGACAGGTATCTACAGGGACTTGACGTTCCTTCAGACGCCATGTTTCACACCAAGGCAAAGGACGGGGACCGGATCTCCATGTAAAGCGTGAGGATGACCCTTCCGAGTTTTGCTACAGGAAGCTCATGACACTGTCCCTAAATATCTTCTTTTTAACTTTATTACCTTTCTTCAGAATTATGTCTGCATCAGTGATGGAATGGTGTGATAGGAAAGGAAGTCTTGGACTAACTGAAGACAGTAGCAAATAGGAGAAATCATCACAACGGGGTAGCAAGCATTTAAAACCCGTTGCTCAGACACCCCCCACTCCCCGTCCTGTCCCCCACACTAGGGATGACATAGCCAACCCCCGACTCCCCACCCCCCCATTCCATTAACAGTTGAACTTTCTGAATTAGGCTTATATGAGATAAGAGCTACTTCAGTAATACACCAAACAATGATGGAGATGGGAAACTCATCTTCATCGCAGGGAATTAGTTTTAATCAAGCGGTACTCCTGTGGAATGTTACAGCAAACAGTAAGAAGGACGAAGATATGGGTGCTTTGCCTGAAAAATAAGAGGTGAGAAAGAAATCTGGGGTTTGTAGCACAAAGAGAGGCACATCAAGTTTGTTGCAGGCAGACAGAAGTTGCTCGTGTAATTTTAGTGCACTGAGTAGAGCAGAAAGTACAGGCCATGAGCTTGGTGGGACTCATGGATGTGCCTTGGAATCTGCCTTGGATTGACTATTCTACTGCATGTTAGTAGATCCTGGGGTTTTCAAAACACTCATGTTCAGACCTCTTGGCCTGACTTTATAGAGCTGGTCATTTGTCAAAATATATAGATATAAAGTGTTTCGAATATAACTCTGTGATTTAAGAGAGCAGTGAGAATTTAAGGTTTACATGATTATAGCCAACAAACTAAGATAATCTATAAAATATATTTATTTCTTCTCCAAGTTCATAATTTTAAGAACATGAGCCACAATTTTGTAAAACAAGTATTCTCCTGACCATAGTCTCTGAATTCTCTACCATCTGGAGTCTTTGTACCACATGTTCTCACCTGTAATTGCATGTTTAGTGCATCTACAATGACCCAAGATACTTGAGGAAGGAGCACATGCTTCTGAGCTCATGAGTGCATGGTGATTGTGCCATACGAGCAGGTGCTCCTTGCACCGACATAGAGTCCCCAGTTCATGTAGGTACCTCATCACTAAATTAAGAAATCAAGAGACGTGTTTTAGACTTTTTACCTTATTTGGAATGCAATTATTCTTCATTGTACATACCTAGAACAGGTTTTGTATCAAAATCTGTAGGAAAAGAGAATCTAGAAAACCCACAGGTGCAGAGAAGATACTAGGGATAAACAAGAGATAACATATTCCCTCATCTTCACTGCAGTAAACTTACTCATTGTCCTTGAGTTTCCAGGATTTGAACCTCTCCCCAATATCCAGAACCTCAACATTTGAGTATACTTAGTAAATAAGAACTACCTCTTACTACAGATACTAAAATTACTAGGTATTTTTTTCCCAACTTCTCTTACAGCTAAGATGTGGACACATGACTTACTACTTGCCATCATGATGTGCCCATCCCAAATTTGAATTTCAAGTTGGTTGCACAATGAAGTGTGGCCTTCAAAACCCCTTTCATGATAATGGCAGCAGTTCATGCAACTGATTTATGGAGAAGGTCAGTGTTCGTGCTGTGGTGATGGTGTCAGTATCCTACCTGGACCTGCCCTCCTGCAAGTTTTCAGGCACTGCTGCCGATGAGTGAGCCTCCAAGTCTGCTATTTCAGCGGTCCTGACAGTTCTGTCTTTCTACTCAGGTCAGCGTCATATTCACTTATAACAAGTATTCTATATAATACATATATTGGTACTTAGAATGTAGCAGGCAAGTCAAAATAGGATAAAGGGGAGAAATCAAGATTCATTATTTCACTTGCAGAGAATGTCCAGCAAGATGGGAACTTGCTACTTGTGATACACAGGGCCAAAACAATTAAATTATCTGCTCTGGTCATACGGGAGGATTTGCTGGACTAAGAAGGGTGACAGACAAGGTCCTGTCTGATTTGCAGACCTGAAGTAACTTGATATCTGAGAAGAGCGGTCTGATGTGGGTGCCACCATGAAGATTCCACGTTCTTCACCTGATCCTGGAAATGAGTAGATTCCCAGACCCAGGGCACTAAGAGTAAAGGTAACCTTGAAAAAAGCCTTGCAGTAACATCTCAAAAGTAAACAATCCTTTCTCAGATGGAGCTGCGGCCATTTGTTTGAGAAATTAGAGGCATCACTGGACACTGGCTTCATCTAGCTCCTGAGAACCCATAATATCATTTGGCCGACTGGATAAAGTGGGGTCATATGGGGAGGGGAGCCAGTGACACATTAGGTCAGTGAGGCCTTGAAGTCTCCCTGTGTTTCCCCCAAATTCCTAAGGGTAGAGGTAAAAAATACCTATTCAATAATTGACAGAAGCTGTACCTTAGATCCATGAAAAATTGACTATCCACAGAGTAAACCCAAAGCATGCCATTTTGCTGGAGAAATCACACATTATCATCACCAAAAATATCTAGTCTTAAAAGATGCAATGATGGGATTCTCATCTTGTCCCCTTTGATTCACTGGTGTGGCTAGTAGACAGAACAGGGCTCTTGGAGAAAGGTGATGACACAGTAAGCTCAATCCAGGGGCATAATATTCTACTCAAGCAACTCAACACAGCTCTAAACACAAGGAATTGGATTTTATCCCAATAAAAGGGAAGACCATGACAGTTTTTCTTCCTATATTGGGAATAATATATCTTCATCATTTTGTCTCAGGTTAAATTAATTCCTCATTTTTGCAGGAAACAGAATCATCTTCCCACCCCTGCAGGACATGAGGCCAACCACTGTAGCAATGGCAACATTCTAGAAAGACCTAAAGGGGTGAGTAGTACCCATTCTAGATTTCTTGGCAATATGGAGTCTCACCAGAGACCAGCAGGCAAATACAGTGAAAGATACAGGAGTCTGTGCCTTCCAAAGTTATGGGAGGTCTACTTGTCTGGGACCTTCTAGGTTGTGTCTAGCAATAGAAGGACCCAATGCTTTACTCTGTGCTCTCTGCTTTCTCTTTTTTTGATTCTTCTGTTACTGGAGAAACAGGCCAAGTAGGGTGTATGGTGTTGGGAGAGGCGATCAATCCTGATTATTAAGGAGTACACCAAGGAAGTGGGAATGAAGTGTGGAAGGAAGAAGGGAATTTCTGGGCACCTTTCAACCACGCCAGGTTCAGTGGTGACAGTAAAGAAAGACCAGGGCCACCCCATGCAACAGGTTCTCAGGACCTACCTCTCTCAGTAAAGACATCAGGGGCCATTCTGTAAGATGCATAATTGGCTCTCCTGGGTCTGACTCACCTGGGCTGAAGGGCGGGAGGGATATCATGAATATCAGTGTGAGCAAAGGGAACAGAACATTTATCTGCACTTCCATTCCTTGCTTTGTCATATACATTTTATAAAATGTAATTAATTGTCTCTTTAGTCTCTTTCTCACCTGATTTTATCAAATTGGTGGAGTATAGTGTCTAGAATATTGACGTGGAATTGGGGCAGATAACAGCAGAAGCGGACACCGCGTGGTGATCCTGGGCCAGGCACTGACTTGAAAGTTAGGGCCACTCCTTCCTGAGGACGGCAGAACCTTGCTACTCTGAGAATTCCCCCAGAGCACATATGCACTTTACAGGCCTGCGTGCTGACATGGAGCAGCAAAAGCGTTTGTTCCATTTCAATCTTTCCTTGAGGAATTTCCCTCCCTGTGAGTCTTGCCCCATGGGTGGGATGATGATGGCAGTGGGCTCCGTGTCCTGGGTGAGGAGGCAGGTGTGGAGTGTGGAGAATGCTGTGGGGATGCTCTGGGTGAAACTCTGAGCTGTGCCACGTGGGCACTGGCAGGGCTGCTCAGTCTTCCTTCCTTGTTCTCTGCTCCTGGGCACTCAGAAAACTCCCAATATCTTGTCCATAAAGCCCTTTTCTGCTTAAATGAGCCAACTAGTTTCCTTTTCTAGAACCAGAAAACTCTGACTGACACAGCTCACAAACACAAAACACAGAGACACACATGCACACACACACACAGCACACGGTCCTGCAAGGCGGGAGTCATACTCAGGTTCAGAGGCCGGCCAGGGTTTACTAGCTGCCATTGCTTCACCATCATCGCCCCTGATCCTGGCTTATTTGCTCCCCAGGCACTACCCTTTCACTTACTAAGGCATCCCTTACCATTCTCACGGGGTGGCCCTTCTCCACCCAAAGTCCTATGACACTCTAGCTCTAAAAATTATTCCTCTCCCAGGAATATTCCACGTCCGTCAGACTTAAGACAGGGAACGGAATGGCCCAGAATCTAAACCGTATCAGGAATGAACCAAGTAAGTAAGCTGATAAAAAACAAGCTCCTCTTGGCTCTTTCAGTTCCCAGCCCTTACATGGTATCAAGCTGGAGGAGACTTTATAAGGAGAAACATGTCAACAACCTATCTTTGATGTGTGGTCTTCTTAATTTGTAATAATGGACAGTTCCCACTTTATCTGTTAATACTCGACACAGCAGGAGTTCTGTTTCCCAATTACGGAGCAAAACGCCTCTGTCTTCCACCTCCTTCCACGCCTGATGTACACACAGAGGCCACCCAAGCAGCATGGGGGCAAACCACGCTGCCCCCAGGGGGCTTCAGCTTGGCTTCCGGGTCAGAATGTGCTCTTCACGTAATGCCTGGCAGATCAGAATGTTCGGGAAAGTTTGAGGAACACTGGAGCAGACCAGGGCATTCCAACAGAAATACAGTGTGAGCCTGACGTACAATTAAAGACCTCTAGTAGCTACACACAAAAAGAAAACAGAAACAGGTGAAATTAACTTTAGAATAGATTTTATTTAGTCCAATATCCAGAATATTATTTCAAAATATGATCAACATAAAATACATTAATATTTTATATATTTTGTGCATAATTCTAAATTTTTTGAGATACAGTTGACACTAACATTATGTTAATTTCAGGTATACATAACGATTTGATATTTGTGTGTATTATGAAGTAATCACCACAGTAACTCTCGAAACATCCATCACCGTAATTACAAAATCTTGACATTTTTTTTAACCTGGTGTGTGTTCTGCCACCACAGTGCGTCACCGATGACCACCAAGGGATTCCCAGCTGGAATCCACCCATTTCCTCTCCCATCTTCGGGTTAGGAGAGGTCTGATGGAAATTGCCCAGTTGAAAGTAACCAAGCAATGTGTGAATGAAGGTCTGTGAGATAATGTTCATAACCAAGGACTACATATTCACAAACAGATAAAATATTAGTTACTATTTACTGATTAACAATGACCGGCCCCAGGACAGGCCATCCCCCACCACTCTGGTCCCACAGAATCTCCTGAGTGTCCCCATCTCCTCTGTCAGCTTCCATGTGGGTGCAGAGTGGTTGTGCAACCCTATGCCTTGTGTTCTATTTGGATGCCTTCCGTTGTAACAGATGGGTGGGGGATATTCGGCAGTTCAGGTATTTCCGAAACTCAGCTACCTCCCCCCCCCCCACACTTCTTGACTCTCCCTTGCATTTCTGGTTCCCTGAGTGAACTGCTGTCCCGTCATGGCTGTGTGGCCATCCCAGGCTGCCTCACACACTCTGAGTTTCTATCAAACTGTCCCTGCTGTCCCCTCACCAGCCTTGTGCACGTCCAGTGTGGACAGCAGTACACATTCTGTCTTCTTCTGTCTCTTTACCAAGGTGCATCTCCAGGCCCTCTCCTTAACAGCGTTGTTGTGATTGATGACGAGTTTTACAGGAGGGAGGCTCAGATGTGCTCGCTCAGCACTATTTCTGAACGTGTGCATTCATGAACAGAGCTGTTTTCCCTCGAACCTGCTTTCAGTCTCCCCAGAAAAGAATTTCAAAGACGGTGCTGAATGCCACCGTGTTTTATGGACCCACGACAAGTGGAGGATTTACGTGAGATGGTGGTCTATATTAAGCAACAGATGTTAACGTACACTATTGGAATCTCATTTCCTGAATCCAATTACTTTCCAACTATAAATAAAAGCATAAACAGATACTAGAATTATAGGAAATTAGAACTAAAAAGGCCACATTAGATATTATCAATGTTATAGTTTAAGAGGCTGAAGTCTACAGAGGTGGTGACTGGTTCATAATCAGTGATGAGACAGAGGGACAGACAGAGGGACAGATGGAGGGACAGAGGGAGGGACAGAGAGAGGGACAGA